>PVLA01004958.1:0-160339 GCA_004027455.1 Hydrochoerus hydrochaeris | reverse complement strand
AGGGGGAGGAGGAGGGGGAGGAGGAGGAGTGGCCGCTGCCATGCTGGGAGGGGCCAGCCCTGTGTGCCCTGGGTGACCAAGGGTCCCTGCCTGACAAGGACCCCCCAGGTCCAGCTCCAAGGTCCCCACAATTCTCCCCTTAACCGTCCGTGTCTTGGGGGGGAGAGAGGCTGGTTGCCAGGGCAACAGCCCCCCACCTCCACCTGGGAACAGAGAGCCAGGAGCGGCCTGTTCCCGGCCGCCAGTGTGAGTGACCAGTACATCGTGGTGGCCGCACCCCGCCCCGGCTGCCCCACAAGGCTCCTCAGTGTGGGGAGGCTGCAGGTGGCGAGAGGGACAGGGCTGCTTCCTGGTCAGCTGCGTCTGGGGCTCTTGTTTTTCTAGCTTTTTTTTTAAACAGCGCTGGGGCTGGGACCCAGGGCTCCATACTGGGCTCTGTCCCAGCCCGGTTCGGTTTTTATTTTGAGACCAGTTCTTGCCAAATGTATCCAGTTGAGCTCAAATATTTGATCCTCCTGCCTCAGCCTCCTTAGGGTGCTGGGATGACAGGCGTGCACCACCATGCCCGGGGTCCTTCCAGCGCCGCCTGCCTGGAGGCCACCAAGGAGGCTCAGGAGAGCCGTGGGGGGATGGGAGGGGGGACACAGGGCAGATGGTCGCTGGTGGCGTGGTGTCACCTGCATGGAGGCGCCCAGGACCTGAGTCAGGGAGCCCTGCTGGCCTGGGAGAGCTGGACAGGGTCTGGAACCTGAGCTTCAGAGCCGCTCCCCTCCCCCAAGGCTGCCACCTTGCCGCCAGGAACTCTAGGGCAGCGGGCAGTTGGCGCCACTACGGCCAGGAGGGCGGGGACAGGCCAGGGTCTGCATGTTAAAGGACCAACCGGCTTCCTGCCGCCAGCGCAGATAGGCTGCGGAGTCGACAAACCCCCTGCTTTGTGTCCCTGTGGCCATAGTGGCTGAGGGGAGGCGTCTGCCACGTGGTGGTGGGGACGTGGATGGTGGACAGGGACTGGCCGGGTTGCCCCGTGAAGTCAGGACACCACAAGAAGCAAGTGGAGTTTTGGGGCACATGTGTCCCCCGCAAGAGCTGAGACACAATTATGTAAAGATTTGTTCACGGTGGCTGGGTCCGCTGGCCCACACCTGGCATCCTACAGATGAAAAATAAAAAGTGCGGGGGTACCGGGCCTGGTAGTGCACACCTGTCATCCCAGCACTCGGGAGGCTGAGGCAGGAGGATCGCTCTGAGTTCGAGACCAGCCTGGGCTGCAAAGTGAGCTCAAGGCCAGCCTGAACTGCAGAGCAAGATCCTGTATCGAAAAGAAAAAAAACCAAAAAGACTGGGGTGGGGGAGGCTAAACTCAAAAGTCCTCAATTCAATCCCTGGAACTGAAAATAAAAAAATTCATGAAGGGTTTCAGTGTTCCTGGGCCCAGACTGGTCCCACCTTCCATCCCTCCCCACCTCCTTTTTCCCCTGTCCTTACCAAGGCCGGGGAGCACTTTCTCCCCTCCAGGTTCCCCATCCTTCACCCTCCACCCCCTGAACCTCTCTGCAGCTGAGATCTGTCCGCTGGTCCATCTGCTGCTCCAGCTCCAGAACCCACTGTGGCTCCCTAGTGCTCTTTGACACTGGCAGCCTGGCCTTTGTCAATGTGCCCAGCTCCTTCTGTGTTCCCTGACCACTGCCCATGTCTCACCCTTCACCTGCACTCTGTCCCCGCCTGACCCCCACTCCTTTCTGGGGAGCATTTTTTCTTCCTAATGGGTTATGAGCACCTTGAAAACTGCCCAGGGCTGCCTACCCAGAGATTGGCACACAGCAATGTTTAATAATTATTTGTTGAGCCAGGTGTTGGGGTATAATCCCAGGGCTTGGGAGGCTGAGGCAGGAGGATCATTGCAAGTTCAAGGGCTGCCTGGGTTCAAGACAAAGTTGACCCTGTCTCAAGAAAACAAACAGTTTGTTGAATGACTGAATAACCGATAAATCACCAAGCTGACTGATGGAGAATAGGAAATGTGTGAGGAGTAGGTGGACAGACAAATCAAAGGGTCAGAGGGCAAGTACTGGAAACACTTGGGCCAGAGGTGGGGGCCAATCTGGGACCAGTGCGCCCCCATGTGGCAGGAAGCTGTCCTGTCTCTGCTTCCCAACTCCCAGCAGAAGCAAACATCAATTCTAAGAGCCCTCTTACTGGGAAAGGGTTCAATGTGGAGGAAAGAAGAGGAGGAGGAAGAGAAATAAAAACCTCAAAGACAACCGGGCATGGTAGCACATGCCTCTAATCCCAGCACTTTGGAGGCTGAGGCAGGAGGATCGCCTCAATCTTGTGGATAGACTGGGGCTACATAGTGAGTTCAAGGCTGGTCTGAACTACATGGCGAGGCCCTGTCTAAAAACAAAACAAAACAAAAACCCTCAAAGACAGAGAACTGAGGATTCGAGGCCAGGACCTGGTATTCTCTGGCTGTATGACCTGGGCAAATTGCTTCGCCTCTCTGATCCTAACAGAACAGCCCAGAAAACAACAGCTACTTCCTACGTGGCATCCCGGAGTCAAATCTGGGACAGGGGTTGCTCTCAAGGGGTCTCCCAAGCCTAGGAGGTGACAGGGTCTCCCCAAAAGCCAGGGTTGTGCCAACAGAGGGACATGGGGCTGAGGTAGGGCTGCCAGATTCAGCACACATGAAAACAAAACCAAATCCCCCTCACGGACACCTGCATTTGAATTCTGAATCGGGAACTAAACCCAGGTCTTTCCCACTGAACACGCTCCCGGCCCTTTTTAAAAAACTTTTTTGAAATAAGGTCACACTGAGTCACTCAATGGCTCAGGCGGGGCTTGAACCTGGGATCCTCCTGCCTCAGCCTCCCACAGGGCTGGAATGACAGGCGTGCGCCACGCACCAGGGCGGGAGGAAGAAATGTTTGAGTGTGCAAGAGTTACGATGCTCAAATATGTCCTGGGCTGTCCTTAGAGCAAAAGAAAAGCTGTGCTGTATATGGTATTGATCTGAAATTAAAATGTTACCACCTGGCTTCCTGGGTTTCATTGGTCAACCCCAATTCCAGGGCAGTCAGGGTTTAGAAGGAAGGCTTCTGGGGGGAGGGCACAGTGGCACAGGAGGGTCCCAGGCAGAGAAAGTTTCCGGAAGTCCTTGAGCTGTTGCTAGGGACCCTCCCCTCCCCGCCCCCTTCTCCGCGCCCCTCCTCCCGAGCATGCGCAGCGGCAGGCGTGTCTGTGTTCTTTTGCGCAGGCTCACTCATCACCTCCAGGCTCCCAGCATCCTCTGCTGTAGCCATCTCTCTGGTTTCCCACTACCCAGGGGGCCAGCTCAGTCCCTTTTTGCTCTAAAGAAGGGGGACAGAATCACTAGGAATTTATCTCCAGTATCACAATTGAGTTCTGCCCCCTACCAGAGATACCTGGGGACGTAGATTAGGAACCTGAACCTTTGAGCTGTGGGACCTTGGATAAATCACCTCCCCTCCCTCTGCTCCAGCCACAGGGGCTGCTCCTCCCTGCTGCTGCACCGCACTGGGCTCCGTCCTGCCCCAGGGCCTTTGCACGGCTGTGCCCGCTCCCAAGAAAACTTTTCTTCCCCGTTTCTATGGTTCTCTCAGTATCTCCTGCACTTCTGTGCCCAGCTATCTCTCTCTAAGGCCTCCCCTGAGCAACCTGGTAAAACCGCACCCCGTATCTGTGACCTTATGTCTTCTTTAGCTCCTTTAAGCTGGGCTCATCACCCCTGACTCTGAATCACCGCTCACCTAGCTGGTTTTGCCCCTGGACACCCAACAGCCCGCATAGGAGTGGGGTAAGCAGAGCTGAATGACTGGGAAGGACACTGTCATTAGCTATTGCCTTAATCACCGGGGGGGGGGGGGTTCGGTCACTTGGGAATCAGCCTGCCTGCTTGCAGCTGTTTAAAACTAGACATTCAACCAGCTGCCGTGGTGCACACCTGTCATCCCAGCACCCTGGAGGCTGAGGCAGGAAGATCTCAAGCTGGAGGCCAATCTGGGCAACATAGTGACTTAGCAAAAACCCTATCTCAAACTAAGTAAAAATTTTAAAATTGTGCCTTTGTGGCCAGGCATGGGGGTGCACACCTGGAATCCCAGCACTCAGGAGGCTGAGGCAGGAGGACTGCCATGGGTTCGAGGCCAGCCTGAATGGCCCGTGAGACCTGTCTCAAAAACAAAACAAGGAACATTTAGAAAACTGGACTTTTGTTTCAGGCTGGAGATGAGGTTCAGTGCGCCCAGGGCTCTGCTCCCACCACCAGCCCTGCTCTGAAAGCCTTTAGAACCCACTCTTGAAGGGACTATGGGATGGTGGAGAATTCTAGAACATTCTCATTGCCGAGGTCATGGGAATTCTGTGGCACACTGCTGTATCGACCTGGTCAGAGAAAATGTAGTCTCTAACCCTCACTATCCCCATGTTTTTTCTAGAAGGCCCGGAGGCCCCACACCACCCATGTGACTCAGCAGAGGCGGCAGCTGGTGGAAGCACCAGCCAGATTTCACCTGGCCTGGGAGTTTTCTGAGGAGCAGGACATTTCTGATTCGACTTCTGGTAGGTCTGTGGTACCCAGGTAAGTCTTCCCTAGAGCAGGCTCTGCTATTCCAGGGCTGGGCATGGTACCATTCCCTCCCGCCCAGCTTCTAGAGCCATCTGAATCTCAGATTTTGGATTAGAGACCAAAAGGACAAAAAAAAAAAAAAAAAGGTATCAGCTTCAGGAGGGGGTTGATCCAGGTGTAGCGAGCCCAAGCCTGGAGCCTGCAGCACCCCTGACTGACTGACTCTGGGCCTCAGCGTCTATGAAATGGGGCTGACAGAGGGGCCACACAGAGTTGGGAGGAGTGATAGGCTGGATTTGGGGGTGTGAGGGCAGAAAGCTTGGAGTCTGGGCAGACCGATGGGATTCAGGTTTTTTCTACTCCTGGGCGGGCGTGGAGCCTTCGCACCGGCGGCCCTCGCGGGGGATCTGGAAGCCTCCCTTGGGTCCCTGCAAAAATGGGGGCCTAGTGGCCCCCCCTACAGTCCCCACGCAGTGTGCCCCGGGATTGGACCCTCTCATCACCCAGGGTTGAGTTCACAGAGTCCCCAGGTGGGGCGGGGACACCCCTATTCTGAGTCTGGCGCCGTCCAAGGTCCCCCAGTCCTGTCCAGAGCCAGGACGCGGAGTCCTAACTGACTCCAGTAAGGGGACAGTCACGTCCCGGGCACAGGCGGGGGCGGGGCCTGCGGCGCAGCCCCTCCACATGATTGGCTGTCCGGCCCGTCACTCCCGAGACCCGCCCTCCCATGGGGTAAATATCTCGCCCTGCCCCGCCCCGTCCGGGCTAACTCGCTGCCCTGGTCGTGGAGTTCGGGGGTGCTGTGGTGAGAAGCCGGGGGGCTCCGGGGCGGCCCGGGGTGGGGTCCTTGGAGTCCCGAGAGCTACTTAGTATCAAGGGGGCGGGGCGTATCCGGTCCCCCGCCCGATCCCCTCTGAGCCCGGGCTGCTGTTTGTAATGCAGTTCCAGCCCCAAGTTTGGTGGCCCGGGGACCCCGCCTTGCTCCCAAGCTCCCCCCACCCCGCCCTACACTGCCCCCCCCCCGAGCTGCCCCCCAGCTCTGGCTGGCTTCTTGGGGGGGCTCCTCTGGGCAGATCCCGCCGTCCCGCGCGTGGGTGTGGCCGGGCATTGCGAAAGCGCCCCGGGCTCTGGGGCTCTGCTCCCGGTGGGGCCTGGGACATTGATCTCCTGGGATTTCTTACGTCGTGTTCCTTCTTTGCTTTTTGTGCTGGGGACTGAATCCGGGGCCTTCGCCCCAGCTGCACCCGCAGCCTTTATTTATTTTATACTTTGAGACAAGGTCTCCCTCCGCGGCCCAAGCTGGGCTCCAATTTTGCATCCTCCTGCCTCAGCCTCCCAGGGTGCTGGGATGACGGTTTGTGAGAGGGGAAGGTGGACTCGGGTGGGGGTCGTTTTGGGGGAGTTGAGTCAGCCTGAGTCCTGCGTGGGACCTGGCTATCTTCGGAGGCCTGGGCTGGGGCTGGGGCACCCATCTGGCCTGTACCCCGATCTGCCCCGTACCCCGAGTGTGGGGGGTCATAGCTAGAGACCGGCAGGCTGAGGCCAGGGGACCTTGGTAGCCAGCAGCCAGCTTATTCCTGCCCCCCCCCCGTCCCGCCCTCCCTTCCCGCCTGTGCTACAGGGATGGAAACCAGGACCTTGGAGCTACACCTCAAGGCCTCTACACTTTTTGCTTTGAGATGGTGCCTCAGTAAATTACCCAAACTTGGAATCCTCCTGCCTCAGCCTCATGAGTGCTGGGCTTACAGACATGCCCCACCACACTCGGCTTTATTTTGCTTTTGGCCTAGCTTATTTACTTTTTTATTTGGTCTCTGAGACAGGGTCTCTCTGTGCAGTTCAGGCTGGCCCTGAACTCACTTTGTAGCCCAGGCTGGCCTCAAATTCACAGCGATCCTCCTGCCTCAGCCTCCCGAGTGCCGGGGTGCCTGAATCACAGGTGTGCGCCACCCCGCCCCACTGCTGTTTTGATTCATCCCCTTCTGTGCTTCTGGGTCACTCCCAAGGTCTCCAGGTGGCTGCTGCTGGCACGTGCACGGCTGCCCACGTGGCAGAGCTGGTCCAGGGGAGGCCTTCCCCACAGGGAGGTTTCCGGGGCAAAGGAAGATGGCTGTGGAAACCTGGCAGAGGTGGCAGGTGCCCTCCCCGAGGTTCTGTGTCTCTGGACTAGAGGTGACCAAGGTGAGGAGGAGGAGCCTGGAAGGCCACCTGAGGCCTGTCATCCCAGCTCCCCAGAGGCTGAGGCAGAAGGGTCACATGTTCCAGTCCAGCCTGGGCTGCTCAGTAACTCAGCAAGACCCTGACTCAATTCAAAAGTAAAAAACCTTGGGGGCACAGCTCGGTGCCAAGGCCCTGGGTTCAATCCCCGGTACTGGGAGAAACAACCAGCTTAGTCAGGCTTTTCCCATCTGACTCCTGAGTCAGACCTGCTGCCTGGTGACCCTGGTGTCCCCAGCTGCAAGGAATGAGCAGGTCCCGGGGACTGTGGACCCGGACTCTCTCCTCTGACAGTTCCCTCTGCCCACAGTGGCCGCAGCCAAGACCATGACTGAGCAGGGGACAGAGGCCCAGGCCGACAACCCAGTGACCCCTGGGGAACCGGTACAGCAGGTGAGTGTGGCCTGGGGCTGGGACTTCAGAAACCCTGTGACCTTTGTGCAGGGGTCGGGGGACTCTTTCCTTTTTTTTCTTTCTTTTTTTTTATTGTTTGGACACAGGGTCTAGCTCAGGTTGGCCTGAACCCATGGTGATCCTCCTGCCTCAGCCTCCTGGGTACTGGGCTCCCAGGCGTGCACCACCATGCCCAGCCCAAAACATACTTTTATCTGTTTTTTAACCCTTTCCCTGCCTGAGGGCAGTCCCGGCTGGTGGGACTCAGGCCTGAACATGGGTGGTCCCATCTCTGGACCCCTATGGTAAACTTGTGATTCCCTGGTTTTTGTTTTTGCGGTGTTGGGGACCGAGGTGGGACCTCTGAAGACCCCACAGTGGGGCAGTGTGGGAGCTCTGGGACCCTGCCAACATCCAGGGGCAGCTGGATTTGTGACTGGGGGTGGTTCCCAAAGCCTCTTTGGGCCTCAGTTTCCCAAGCCGGGAAACTGAGATGATACCCTTGTACCGCTTAGGACAATCCAGCCAGGTGACCCCAGGGCACAGGAGAATCCAGGATGAACTCAGGGCCTCGAGTGACTCAAAATAAAAAAAACCTAAAGAGCTGAGCACTCCGAGCCCCAGCCCCTGAACATCTAGGGCGGGTGCAGGGGCCCCAGCCCCACCCCCCTCAGCTGCCTCTGCACCCCACAGCCCAGCCTGGCCGAGCGCGTGACCAGTCTGCCGCTCATCAGCTCCACCTGCGACGTGGTGTTGGCCGCCTACACGTCCACCAAGGACAGTCACCCCCTGGTAGGGACTGTGTGTGACGCGGCGGAGAAGGGCGTGAAGACCCTGACGGCGGCTGCGGTCAGCGGGGCACAGCCCATCCTGTCCCGGCTGGAGCCTCAGCGTGAGTGACTGTCCCCTGCCCCCCATTGTCCTGGGTCATGTGCCCTGGCCTTGGCTCTGATGCCCCCAGATCAGGCCCAGACCCCTCAGCCACAGCCCCGGCTGGAGTTGTTTGTTGTGTGAGATGAGGTCTCAGTGTGAAGTTCAGGCTGGCCTCGGGCGCACCGTCCTGCCTCAGCCTCCCTCCCGAGTGCTAGGATGACCTGGTGCCACCACCAGCCCAGCAGCTCCCCGGTTGGACTTTCCTTTGTCCCCTCCCCCTCCCACAGTGGCATCAGCCAGCGAATATGCCCACAGGGGGCTGGACAAGCTGGAGGAGAACCTGCCCATCCTGCAGCAGCCCCGGGAAAAGGTGAGGACCGCAGCTCCATCCGAAGCCCCTGGGGAACCAGGCAGGGTGCTGTGCGCCTGTTATCCCAATGCTGTGGGAGGCTGAGGCAAGAGGATCCCAAGTTGGAACCCAGCGTGAGTGATTTAGTGACTTAGCAAGACCCTGTCTCAAAATAAAAATAAGTAAGAAGGGCTGGGAACGTGGCTCAGTGCAAAGGCCCTGGGGTTCCATCCGTGCTACTGAAAAAAACAGGGGAACCCAGGGCTGCATCTGTGTGCTCTGGAAGCGGGTGGGGTGCACTTTGCCGGAGTGGGGGTCCCCCGACTGGGGAATGAGGTGGATCAAGCCCGCTCAGCTCCCTTAGGGCTTTTCCAGCCCGTGTGGAAACGCCCCCAGGACACCCCCCCCACCCCGCAGGGCTTAGCTTTGCGCCGCCAAGCCCCACCCCCTTTCTGTCTTTGAGACAGGGTCTCGCTGTGCAGTTCAGGCTTGGCCTTGAGCTCACTTTGTAGCCCCAGGCTGGTCTCGAACTTGCAACGATCCTCCTGCCTCAGCCTCCTGAGTGCTGGGATGACTGGCGTGAGCCACCACGCCCGGCTTCAGTGCTGGGTTTAACCCGGTGCTGCGCTATGCTGGTTTGCGCACCAGCCTAAATTCAAATCCTAGAAAAGGAAGCTAAGCATTGGCCCGTTTGTTCTTGTAAATAAAGTTTTATTGGCATGTGGCCTCGCCCACTCATCTACATTTCCATGGCTGCCTGGGGGCGGTGCATGTGGCCACGCCCACTCATTAACATTTCCATGGCTGCCAGAGGCCTGGGAGGCGGGGCTAAGGAGTTGCCAGACCAATCTCTTGACTCTGCAAATCTTCCTGCTTTCTTCTCCTCCTCCTCCCCCCTCCTCTTCCTCTTTTTTTTCCTTTTGCTATATCAGAGATGGAGTCCAGGGCCTTTGCACTGAGCTCCATCTCTAACCCCGTTAGTTTTTATTTCAATACAGGGTCTGGTTGAATCACAAAGTTGGAGTCAAATTTGAGACTCTCCTGCCTCAGCCTCCCGAAGTCCTGGATTTTGGGGTGTATACAACCACTCTGACCTTAATGACTGCTTTAAAGACTGTCTCCCAATACAGCCACATTATAACACGCTGGAACTGAGGCCTTCAACTTACAGCTTCCTTAGGAGGGCACAGTGCCACCCCCATTCCCCGAGAGGAGGACAGGGGGGCCCAGAGAGGTAGCGGGACCTGCCTGAGGGCACACGGTAGGGAGCAGCAAGCAGAGATGTGGCCCTGGGCAATCTGACTTCAGGGTTCGTGGGGGGATTTGCAGCACAGGGCATGGGACCCCAAATTTTTGTTCCAGCTCTTACGGCTCCTGGCTGTAGCAGCCCCGGGAGGCGGACTGTCCCCTCTGGGGTGCAGCAGGGGGGCCCCCAGGGACAGAGTGCAGGTGTCCTGTCTTGTAGGTCCTGGCGGACACCAAGGAGCTCGTGTCGGCGAAGGTGTCAGAGGCGCGGGACGCTGTGTCCCATACGGTGTCGAGTGCCAAGGAATCTGTGGCCACCCGCGTGGCGGGTGCGGTGGACATGACCCGCGGGGCCGTGCAGAGTGGTGTGGACATGACCAAGTCGGCGGTGACCGGCGGCGTCCAGTCCGTCATGGGGTCACGCGTGGGGCAGATGGTGCTGAGCGGGGCAGAGACGGTGCTGGGGAGGTCGGAGGCCTGGGCCGACAACCACCTGCCCATGACGAACGCCGAGCTGGGTGAGTGAGGCAAAAGTGGGGCCTCTGGGCTGTCACCTGCTGCCATCGATGGTCTTGAATCCCTGCAAACCCTTCCGGGCTCACTGCGGCCTGTGGCACTCCACCTGCAACCTGTCTTCCCCACAGCAGCCACCAGAGGGCGATGTGAGCACCGAGTCAGGCCCTCCCTCCTCTGCCCTCCACCCTCCGTGGCTCCCACAGCCCAGCAGGGCCCCTGCTCAGCCACCTGTCCCCTCCCCACCTCCCCTCTTCACCCTGTGCCCCTTGCTCCCTCTGCTACTGAACCCACTGCACCAGCTCTGTCGTGCCCCTGGGCTTTTGCACAGGCTGTGTCCTGTGTCCATTTGGCGCCATTGCAATGTCAGCTTGTTAGAAATGTCCCTCATTATTTTTGCTGTATCTCGACTTTTACTCCTGAGATGCTGAATTCTGCCAGGGGCAAATTTTGACCTTGAACATAGCTCCAGGTGTTAGCGTACAACAGGCGCTCAATAAACCTTTTTTTCTATTGGTTGAACTGGGTGTTGAACCCAGGCTCTTCCCAACAAGGTACATCCTTAGGCCTTTTTAATTTTTTATTTCAAAATAGGGTCTCTTTAAAGTCACAAAGTTGCCCATTCTGGGTTTGAACTTGGGTTCTTCCTGCCTCAACCTTCCAGAGTGCTAGGATGTTAGGCTTGTGCCACCCCGTGCACCTGAATTTTTTTTGACCGACAATCGAACTCATGACCTCCTGCTTGCCATACAGGTGCTTGTGCCGCTGACCTAAATCCCTGGCCCTCTATGTGATTTCTAGACAAGGGTTTGAGCCCCTGCTTGAATGCCAGGCCCCATTCTAGACTCAGGACTCAGCGAGAAAATGTTCCTGTCAAAGGAAACAGCTAGTGCAAAGGTCCTGGGGTAGGAGCATGGTCAAGGATAAGCAAGGAAGCTGGTGTGGCTAAGGCCAGGGGCATGACGATGGGACCATACAGGGTGGTGGCAGGAATGGAGGGAAATGGCAAATGGGGAGTCCCTGTCCTCTTATTCCCAGGCTACCTGCCTCCTCTCCAAGGCCCTGGCAGCCTGCGAGCACTGGGACTGGGGCACAGAGGGGAGCAGTGCACCCCTGCCTCACGAGCCCTCTTGAATGTCCCAGAGTGCCTCGCCACGTCCCTGGAGGGCTTTGACATGGCCTCGGTGCAGCAGCAGCGACAGGAACAGAGCTACTTCGTGCGGCTGGGCTCGCTGACTGAGCGCCTGCGCCAGCACGCATACGAGCACTCTCTGGCTAAGCTGCGCAGCACCAAGGAGCATGCGCGGGAGGCGCTGCAGCAGCTGGCGCATGCGCTCAGCCTGGTGAGTGGGGGTGGGGCGGGGCGCTCCTTCCAGCGCTGGGCGGGGCATCTCTCCCCGGGGCAGGGTCGCTGGACTGGACCTGGTTGGGGCTGTAGTTGTGCTGTGGTGTAACAAAGAGTACGGCCCTGCCGGGTGTGGTGGCGCACACCTGTAATCTCAGCACTCTGGGAGGCTGAGGCAGGAGGATCGCTGTAAATTCAAGACCAGCCTGGGCTACAAAGTGAGCTCAGAGCCAGCCGAACTGCACGGCAAGACCATGTGTCATAAAATTAAAAAAGTACTAAGTAGAAAAGGGCTACAAAGGTACTTTAGGGTGAAGGCCCTGAGTTCCATCTCCAGAAAAATCAGAAGTGGAATGGAAAGGGGCTCCCCCAGCTCCCCTGGAAGCCTGTCCCCTACCACTCTCTGCCGCAGGTGGAAACTATCAAAGGGGGAGTGGACCAGAAGCTGCTGGAGGGGCAGGAGAGGCTGCATTGGATGTGGCTGAGTTGGAACCAGAAGGCGTCACAGGACACTGAGGACCCGGCCAAGCCAGAGGTACCCCTGGGGTGGCAGTGTTGGGGTCCCGCCTCACTTCGTAGGCCCTGCTCCGTGTGGTCCTCCCAACCAGACGCCTTCCCAGCTCAGCACAATGCCTCCTCCAAGAAGCCTGCCGGGAATTTCTCTCCGTGGCTGTGGCTGTGGCTGTAGCTTGTAAAACCAGGGTGCACGGTATCGACAGCCACCTTGAGTCCTTCCATTCCCTCCACCCCAGGGTCCCCGCAAATGTTTGCTATTCACCAATCCTGTGCAGCAACTTTTAGATGTCACTAAATCCACGTCAGACCCCAAGTTCCAGCCCAGACTGGGCAACTTATCCACTTAGCAATCCTCCTGCCTCAGCCTCCTAAGCACTGGCCTGTGCCACCACATCTGATATTTCCATTTTGTGTTTTCGGACAGGGTCTTGTAAACCTGCCCGACTGCCCTGTGTCGGCCTCCTGAAGGCTGAGATTACGGGCCTGGTGGTGCATGCCTGTCATCCCAGGACTTAGGAGGCTGAGGCAGGAGGATCACTGCACCTGGGAAGCCAGCCTGGGCTACCTTGTGAGACTCTGTCTCAAATACAAAAAAAAAAGGGGGGGATGCTGGGGGTATAACTCAGTGCCAAGGGCCAGGGCTCAGTCTCTGCCCTGGAAAGCACGTCCTGCTGTCCCCACAGGTGGAGTCGCGGGCACTGGCCATGTGCCGCGAGGTGGCGCAGCAGCTTCAGGGCACCTGTGCATCCCTGGGCGCCAGCATCCAGGGGCTGCCCGCACAGGTGAAGGACCAGGCCCAGCAGGCGCACCGCCACGCCGAGGACCTGCAGGCCACCTTCGCGGGCGCCCGCTCCTTCCAGGACCTGCCCGCCAGTGTCCTCGCGCAGAGCCGCCAGCGCGTGGCCCAGGCACGCGAGGCCCTGGAGCACGTGGTGGAGTCAGTGGCCCAGAACGCGCCTGTCACGTGGCTGGTGGGGCCTTTCGCCCCGGGCATCACCGAGAGGGCCCCGGGCAAGGAGAAGTAGACCCAGGGGGCCACAAGGGGCTGAGGCCTGGGAGGCGACCCTTGTCCCAGTCCCTGGTGCCAGTGTTGCTTAATAAACTTCACCTGCAGCTGCAGGGCGCTGTCTGTGTGTGTTTCCCTCTGTTCTTGCCGCTAAAACAGAACCAATGACACAGGCCTGTCATCCCAGCAGTCGGGAGGCCGAGGCAGGAGGATCATTGTGAGTTCGAGACCAGCCTGAGCTACACAGTGAGCTCAAGGCAGCCCGGACTGCACAGTGAGACCCCGTCTCGGAAAGAACAAATGAAAAGGAAAAAGAAAAACAAAGGGTCAGAAAGCGGTTGGTGGAGGCTCTAGGTTGAATCCCTAGCACCAAAAAAAGCTGCCACGATTTTATGTCACATATATTTTACCACAAGTTTGTGAAAAATTTTGGGAGGGGGCACTGAGGATTTAGCTCAGCAGCTCAAGTGCTTGCCTGGTAAGCACAAGGTCGTGAGTTTGACCCCTGATACTGATTTAAACAAATTTTTTTTTGAGGTGGAGCCTCAAATTTACGGTGATCCTCCTGCCTCAGCCTCCCTAGTACTGGGATGACAGGCGCACACCACATATGCCACACTGGGCAACGGTGGCTTTGCCTGGTGACCAGGCGGCGGCCCTGTTTTAGGTTCTCCGCAGCACGGCAACGGCCAAGAAAGTCCTGGGTGTCAGTTGGGGACGGATGGGACGTGGCCCGAGCAGGGCTGCTTCCACACTCGCAATTGAGGAAGCGGAAATGGCAGGCAGTGTGGGCGGAAACAGAGACCAGGCTCTTCCCTCTGGGAGCTGTGGGCACTCTGGACTCTTGGCCAAGATCCCCCTGCAGTCCCGGGCTGCAGGCTACATGTCACGAATGTCCTTAGGAGAGGCCACGTGTGGGTGGGATAGAGATGTGAGGTCCCGGGGCACTGTCTCAAGGGTGGCCCAGACCTACTGTGTGCTGAGCGTGCCTGGCCCTAGGGAGCCATCAGAAGGACAGAAATGGTCCTTAGCCAGGTGTGCTCGTGTACACCTGTCATCCCAGCTACTTGGGAGGCTGAGGCAGGAGGGTCTCAAGTTCGAAGCCAGCCTGGACAACTTGGCATGACCGTGTCCTAAAATAAGAATAAAACCTAAAAACAGCTGGGGTGCAGCGCCAGCTCTGAAACTAACAAAACGGGAGCCATTTGCCACCCCCAGAGTCCCCTCAGCCTCTCGCTCATGGTTCCACAAACAACCGTTCCTCTGAGTTCTGGCTGCTTAGCTTAGCGTGATCTGTATTTAACTTCAGCCTGGTAGGTGCTTTTGTGTCTGGCTTTTTCGTTTTTTTATCTTTTTGAGACAGAGTCTCACTATGTAGTTCAGGCTGGGCTTGAGCTTGCAAAGATCTTCCTGCCTCAGCCTCTTGGGTGCTGGGATGAGAGGTGTGTGCCACACCTGGTAGCCACTTCTAAGTGTACGGCTCAGTGGCACTGAGTGATCCCCATAGCTGTGTGCACCCTCCACCACCTCCAGGCCCTTCCATCTCCCCCAGCTGAGCCTCTGTCCCCAGGAAATGCTGACTCCCATCTTCTTCCCAGCCAGAGACCATCAGCCTTGTCTCTGTGGATCTGACCATGCTGGGGCCTCCTGGGAGCAGGACCCTGTCATGTGTCCGTCTGTGTGTGGCTCAACTCCCTGAGAAGCACAGCCTCAAGGTCCATCTACGCTGTAGCAGTGATGGGATTTCCTTTTCATGGCTGAATAATATTCCAGTATGTATGTAGACCACACTGTGTCCGGTCACTGGGCATCTTAACACTAGCTTGCTTTTTTGTATGTAACCGACTGGCTTCAAATTCCTGGCAATCCTCCTGACTCAGCCTGCCAGGTGCTCAGCTTACGGGCATGAGCCACCAGACTGGGCTTTCATCTTTTTTTACTTTTATTTATTTATTTATTTTATTTTTCCTTTTGGTACCAGGGATGGAACTCACAACCTCGTGCTTACACAGCAGGCACTTATGCTGCTGAGCTAAATCCCTGGCCCTTTCATCTTTCTTTAAAAAATTTATGTTTGAGACAGAATCTTGCTATGTAGTCAGGCTGGCTGGAAACTCACTATGAAGTTTAAACTGGCCTTGAACTCTCCTGCCTCAGCCTCCCTGGGATTACAGACAGCGCTGGAGGACAGGTGTGTAAAGTGACACCCAGCTACAAGGTCGTTATGTCAGTCTTCTTAGGTTCTTTTAAATCATCTGTTCAAGCTACGAAGCCGTTTTCCATGACGTGGGGTGGTGTGGAGGACCCCACTGCTTTTCTGTGCACATTCTGTAAGGTTATCAGGCTCCTGGCCAGCAAGATGCCTTTCTTTGAGTGACCGAGAGACAGGTCATGTGGGCAGCGGGTCTGGTCTTGTGGTCTCATCAGGTTTCCTCAGAGTGTCCTCACGGGGTGTAAGAGCTGGAAGGCCCATCATTCAAGTGTCCCATCCAGGTGACTTTGTTGCTTTTATTTCCTTTGAACCCCTGCGAGGTATTCACTCTGGATTTCACTTCCAGTTGTCGTCCCTGGTCTCGCAGGGCAGCAGCTCGTTTCTCCCAAACCGGACCCACAGGGTGGAGAAGTCCATGTGCTGTGATTCCCCTTGGTTTTCTTCTTTCAAATTCACACTGGCTATTGACTGGTCCTCTGGTCAGCTTCCCTGATTCCTGGACAGCATGACTCACTCACTCCTCTGAGCTGCTGCTGCTCCATCCATCTGCAAACATATCTTTCTTTGTCTTTCTATTGTTCTCAGTGGATTATTTATTTATGTATTTATTTATTTTTTGGAGACAAGGTTTCCCTATGTAGCCCTGGCTAGCCTCAAACTCGCAGTGATCCTCCTGCCTCAGCCTCCTGAGTGCTGGGATGACAGGCGCAACCTAAGGCTCCCTGCAGGGCGTCTGCGGCTGCAGAGCTTGTAAGGGGCTCAGGAGGAGAGCGAGGTCCTAGGGCCGTGATCCTGGAAGTCCTTTTCTGCCTCACTCCCCACAGGGGATCCAGCTCGCTGTTTTCTCCCCCATGCTCCCCCAGACACTTGCTTCTCCCTGCTGTTTGTTGTGATCATTTTGAGTCCTGTCCCTAGCTCCATGTGGACGGCCCAGGGTCCTTGTTCCTTTTTACTTTCAGGAAAAATTTTAAAACCTTCCACACCCGGTCCTCCCACAGCTTGCTCTCTGAGTTGGGCCTCTTGCCCATATCTGCCAGGCACGGTGCCTGCCCTGCACCAGGCCCAAGCCGCTTCCGCTTCCGCTTCCCAAGATGCCACGCACGCGAGACCAGAAGTGCAAGGCCCTTACCAGAGCTTGGCTACAGCTGCCACAACGGCAAGCCTACTAGGCCATTTTAAAACAATAGTTCTGCAAATAGTCACTTTTGTTTGTTTTTTAAGAGAGTCTGACTAAATCAACCAGTTCAAATAGATTGACAGGGCCTTTTCACTGAGGGTCACTCCCAGCCCTTTTATTTTTGTTTTGAGACAGTAGCTCACTAAGTGACTTAGCTGTCTAGGTTGTGCTCGAAATTATTTCTTCTTCTCCCTCTCCTTGTTCTCCTCCTCCTTCTCTTCCTTTTTTTCCTGTTTCTCCTCCTCCTCTTCTTCCTCTCTCTTTTTGTTTGTTTTTGTTTTTTGAGCGAGGCCTTGCTCTGTAATTCAGGCCGGCCTTGGCCTCACTATGTAGCCCAGGGTACCCTAGAATCCTGCCTCAGCCTCCGAAGTGCTAGGATCGCAGGAATGTGCCACCATGCCTGGTGTTGGGCTCAAATTTTCGGTCCTCTTGCCTCAGCCTCCCAGAGCACCAGAATGACAGGTGTGTGTCACTATGCCCTGGCCAGCAAATAATCTCTGAGCTTCTCCCATCTGATGGAGTCCTATCAAAGGTTCTGATTCACCAAGGTGACCTTTCCATGAATACAAATTGAAAATCATATTTTATAACTCCCACTGTACAAATATGGGATCCAAGCTGGGTCTATTCATGTTTTCCCTTTTTCTTTTCTTTTCTTTTCTTTCTTTTCGAGACAGGGTCTTGCTGTGCAGTCCAGGCTGGCCTTGAGCTCACTTTGTAGCCCAGGCTGGTCTCAAACTCACAACTCTCCTCCTGCCTCAGCCTCCTGAGTGCTGGGATTACAGGCGTGAGCCACCATGCCTGACCCTGTGACTTTATTTATTTGTCATTTGGTTTGGTTTTGTTTTTGGTAAAGGGAATTGAACTCTGAACTTTGCACTTGCCAGGCAGGTGCTGCATCACTGAACTATAGTCCTGGCCCTGTCTTTTTGAGATAGATCTCATTCTGCAGCTCAGGCTGGACTTGAACTCACTTTGTAGCCCTGGTTTTGAACTGGCAGCGATCCTCCTGCCTCAGCCTCCATGCTGAGATTATAGACCTGTGCCATATGCCAGCTCTCCCTCTGATGATTTTTGTTTGTTTGTTTCTTTGTACTGGGAGTGAACTCAGGACCTTGAGCTTGCTAGGCAGGTGCTTATGCCGCTGAGCTATATTCCCGGCCCTCCCTTTGATTTTAAAAGCCTTGGAAATGTAGCGGGGCTGGTGGTACACAGCTATCATCAAAGCAGTCCGTGAGGCTGAGACAGGAGGGCCCCAAGTTCAAGTCCCGTCTGGGCAATTTGCTGAGGCCCTGCCTGGAAATAAAAAGGGCTGGAGATGCGGCCCCGAGCCCGGCCCTGAGTTCAAACTCAGCACTGGGAAACATAAATCCCAGGGGACCCTGAAAGTATGAGGACCCTGAAGGTATGGGGGCCCTGGGTGTCTAACGGTCTGTCTGCTCTGGCCCTGGTCTCCCCAAAGTGTGAGCAAGTGTGTTAAATGCGCCATTCGGGGTCCCCAAAGTTCCCAACCTCGCTCAGTCTGTACCCCGCGCCGACCTCCCCAGCAGACGCTCACAAACACCCTGCGTGGCTCGGGGCCTCTGGAGGGACTTTCCCCGCCTAGTCCCGCGGTGACCTCAGGGCTCCTCCCCGCGACGAGGAAGGGGCGGCGCCTCCTCCCCGGCAGCTCGGCCCGGCCCGGAGGCCGGAGGCCGAGCAGCCCTAAGGACGCAGCCCGGCCCGGTAGGTGATGGCGGACCACGGAGGGGACTGCGCAGGCTGGGGACCCCGGGGCCAGGGCGGGCGGGTGCTCCCCACCCTGAACCCCCAACACCTGGACCCTGCAGCGGCCCGGATCCCAAAGCCCCAACTCCCAACACCCAAGCCTCTCTGACACCCGGATCCCCAAGGCGGGTCCCTCGACATGCTGGATCTCTCTCCAGCACCCGGATTTCCCCCGCACCCCATTCCCACCGAGAACCCGTCCTGGGACTCGGCTCCCCCTTGCCAAGGCCACGCCCACCCTGGGGACCCCAGCTTTCCCGAGGTCGACCCTGGCCCCTCTCCCTCAGGACCCCTTCCTTTCTCCTTACCGACCAGGTAGGTGTGGGGCGCCGCCGGGTGGGCTGGGGACACGGGTCACCGTCCCCAGACCCCGGGTGGGGTTGGGGCCGCAACCTCCAAAGAGGCGGCATCATGGCTCATTGGCTGTCAGCGCGCCCTGGGCGCCTACTGGGATCCGGGACTCACGGGCAGGGCAGGTGTCAGGGCCAGCTGTGGGGGGGCTGTCGCGCTGCCCCATGTGCCTGCCCGGCCAGGAGTCTGCGTATAGTAGGTGCTCAGGGAAATCGCACTGCAGCCCTGGAGCCAGGTTTCCCAGCTTAAACTCCTGCTCCACTGAGCCTCCTCTTTGGCCTGTCAGAGTGCAAATAGCGCTCTGGGAGGCTGAGGCAGGAGGGTCACAAGTTTGAGCTCAGCCTGGGTAATTTATCAATTTAGTGACACCCTGACTCAAAATAAAAAAATAAAAAGGGTTGGAGCTGGAGGTCAATGTGAAGGCTCTGGGTTCAACCCCCTGCACAAGCAAAAAAAAAAAAAGAAAAATCATACAAAATAAAATACCTCACAAGCCATTGGGTTGCCTTTGGCTTAGTATATAGTAGATTTATAATACATTTCTATTGAATGTATGCCCTTCCTGTTTATTTTTTAGTTTCATTTTTGAGACAGGATCTCACTATGCAGTTCCAACTGGCCTAGAGCTCACTTTGTTGCCCAAGTTTGGCCTGGAACCCATGGCAATTCTCCTGCCTCAGCCTCCTGAGTGCTGGGATGACAGGCGTGAGCCACCGCGCCCAGCCTCCCTTCTGTCTCTTAACATTTTCTTTTCTAACTTATTTTGAGGCTGACCTTTGAACTCCCTATACTGACCAGGATGGCTTTGAACTGACTGTGATCCTCCTGCCTCAGCCTCCCCAGCGCTGGGATTACAGGTGTGCGCCACCCCACCTTAATTTTAAGCATCATGGGTAACTGGCGACTTTGCGCTATGTGTGTCTCCTTGGAACATTTCTTTTTAGCCAGAGCGGGGGAGTTGCACACCTATTATGTGCTCGTGCTGATGGGTGCAGGTTAGGGAGGGAGGGTTTGGGCGCAGGAAGTGACTGAGTGCTTCCTGCTCTGTCGAGTCGGTTGGTAGCATTTATTAAACACCTACTGTGTGCTGGGCACTGCCCTGCGTGTTGGATTTATCTGGTCAGCATGTACAAGGCACCCACTGTGTGCCTGGCGTTCTAGACACCAGCCAGTGCCATTTTCCTGTCCTATCCCCAGAGGTCCCCAGACAGGTGCTCACCGCAGGGTGCTGTAGGAGGACCCGGAGCGGGCACTCTGCCCCGCTGGGGATGGAGAGGAGAGGGAGGAAAACCAGTGGGGATGCTGGGTGTGCGTGAGCTTGATCCAGCTTCAGAGGTGGTGGTGGGGTGGAGGCACAGGTTGGCGAAGGAGTTCTGGGAAAAGGTGTGTCAGGCTGGCGCACGGCAGGTGCAAAGGTCCAGGGGTGGGTGGTGCGTGTATGTTTTAAGTAGCAGAGTGGGGGGAGGGGTCTCTTCCTTGGCCCAGCCCAGCGCCTCCTGTGGCCCCATCTCGAGCCAGCGCCCAGAGCTTCCTCTTCACAATATCCCCACTTAGCTCCTCACCGGCCTAGGTGAGGACGTGTGTGTTACTGCCCACCCCAGGCAGCTCCGTCCCCTCAGCCTGGTTCCTGCCCCCCATCTTGACCTGTCCCCTCCCACAGCAGCCACCAGGGGGCTTCGTGAGCACGGGGTCCACTCCTCCCTCCTCCACCCTCAGCCCTCTATGGCTCCCACCTCCTTGGGCCAAAGCCCAAGGCCCCTGCAGCTGCCCTCGCCCTCCGCCTGGAGCCCGGTGCCCCGCATCTCTCCCTGATTCGCATCTCTCCTCCTCCTGTGGCGGTGGCCCGACTGTGGCCTCCTCGGCTTCTTCCTCAAGCCCGGCGCACAAAGGGCCTGGCTCGGTTCCTTCCTTCGCGCCGTTTCACTCCCGAGATGACCTGGCGTCTCTGTCGTTTCCTCTTGCTCTCCCAGGCCTGGGCTCCTGGCTGTGGGAGGGCGGAGGCTCCGCCGCCTGCCTCAGCCTACTGTGCCTACTGTGGGTCCGGGCCCATGGGGGAGGTGTGAGGCCACAGAGGGACAGGAACACCTCCCCCTCCTCCCCTCTCCCTCCTCCATCTCCTCCATCCCTCTCCCTCTGGATTACAAAAGAAGGCGCTGGCCTGGGATTCCAGCACCCTGGAGGCTGAGGCAGTAGGATCGGAAGTTCGAGCCCAGCCCGGACAATTAGGGAGACCCTCCTGACTCAGTACAGGGCTGTCCGGCTGCCTCCACCCTCTGGGGTGATTGAAGGACCCGCCCTGTCCTCCCCCAATCCTATCCGCTGAACGTGCCAGCGACAGTTTCCTTTCGTGGGTGACAGGATGCCACACAGCAACACAAAGCTCCTCTGTTCTGTGTTGGCGGCAAGGAGCCCACGCCCTCACTCTGCACCGCTGCCGGAAGAGGGGCGGGGGTGGGGTGGAGGGATGCAGGAATCTGAATTTTTTTTCCCCAGTACTGGGTGTTGAATCCAGAGCCTTTGCACTGAGACACATCCTCGGCCCTTATTATTATTTATTTTTATTTTTATTTTTATCTTGAGATAGAGTCTTGCCAAATTGTCCAGGCTGAACTTGAATTTGAGATCCTCCTGCCTCAGCCTCCCAAGTGCTGGGATGACAAACATGTGCCACCACACCCAGCTCACCTCAGCTCTTTTTATTTTATATTTTAAGACAGGGTCTTGCTATGTAATTTGGACTGAGCTTGAGCTCACTATGTAGTCCAGGTTGGCCTCGAACTCCCAGAGATCCTCCTGCCTCAGCCTCCCGAGTGCTGAGGTGACTGGCATATGCTGCCGCTCCTGGCTCCTGCAGCCTTGGGGCTAAGCTGGTTCTCCTCCTGTCTCCCGCAGGTTCCCCTGGGTCACCCCACCCCCCTAGACCTCGGCACAGTGATAAGTAGGAGTCACGGGGCGGGCAGGAGACGGCCGTCCGGAACATGTCGCCACCAGCTCCAGCCTCTGCTGCTCACAGCCACGCCCTCCAGTGTCCATGGCCTGCCCGGGCCCATCGCTGCCTGGAGCCTTCGACCTCCTAGCTGCCGCTGGGCCGCATAAGCTGGTCAACCTGCAACATAGACTGCAGACGGTGCACAAAGGCCACCGCAGTGCCCCCCTCCTGCACGCTATGGTGCTGCTGCAGCTGGGCCGGGTCGCCGAGGCCCGGATCGCGCTGGAAGCCCTGAGAGCCGACGCCATGGCCCAGCTCGTGGCCCACCGCTGGGCCGGCATGGACAGCGCGGAGACCCCCGAGGCGCCTGCGGATGTGTCCTGGGGCCTCGCCCGCCTGTACCACCTGCTGGCCGAGGAGAGCTTGTGCCCGGCCCCCCTGAGGGACGCAGCCTACCAGGCGGCCCACCATGCCCTGGGCTCCTGCAGGGACCTGAGGCTGGGCGAGCTGCAGGACGAGGCCTGGGCCTGCTGCGGGTGGGATGTCCTGGGGGACAGGGGGGGCTTCCAGCCTCTCTGCTCGGGCGAGGGACCCCTGCCACCACCATCAGCGTCACCGCCGCCACCAGGGACCCGGAGCCTCCCGCGCCCCATCGAGGACTGGAGCCAGGGGTGCTCACTGCGCTCCACAGCCAGCCAGGCCTCCCTGGCCAGCGCCCTGGAAATCAGCCAGTCGCCCACTGCCGCCTTCCTTAGCCAACCCCGTGCCCCCCACGGGCCCAGCAAGCTCTGTGAGTTGCCCCCAGGGCCCGAGCCCATTCCCGAGGGCAGCCAGGAGCCACAGGAGATGAGCTGGCCCCCTTCAGCCAAGATCACGGAGCCCCCGGAGCTGCCGAAGGTTCTCACCCCCCCTGGGGACCCCAACTCCCCTGCCGCTCCACAGACCGGTACCCGATTCTCAGTGGAGTGCATGGATGCCTCCAGGGCCCCCAAATCTCTCTCCGTACCTGATCTGGAACCCACAGAAAGCCTCCACGCTGTCCAACACCAGACTGCACCCCCAGTTCCTGTGGAAGACACCACATCCCCGGAGACCAACCCTAGCCTACTGGCACCCTTGGCCCCGGAGACCTCCCTGCCTCTGCCTCCTGCTCCTTCCCCATCCTCCAGCACCTCGGCTCTGCCGGGCTCCTCCTGCCCGCCCTGCCCTCCTGTCTTCGAGTCGGAGGCTCCAGAACAGAAGTTCTATAACTTCGTGGTCCTCCATGCCATGGCGGACGAAAATGTGGCCCTGCGGGTGCAGAAAAAGCTGGAGGACCTGGGGGTCCAAGACGGGGCCACATTCTGCGGGGACTTCCAGGTGCCCGGGCGCGGGGAGCTCCGCTGCCTGCAGGACGCCATCGACCACTCCGGCTTCATCATCCTGCTTATGACCCCCAACTTCCGCGGCGCCCTGAGCCTGCACCAGGTCAACCAGGCCCTGAGCAGCAGCTTCACGCACCACGGCCGCCAGGACAGCGTCATCCCCTTCCGGCCGCTGGGGAGCGCCCCGGGGTGCCGATGCCCGGACGCCTCGGATGCCTCGCGCCTGCTCTCTGGCCTCGTGTGGCTGGATGAGGGCTCCGCGATCTTTGCCAAGAAGGTGGGCAACACCTTCAAGCGCCAGAGGCTGTTGGAGCGCAGGGCGCTCTGGCAGCGGGAGCAGGACGCGCGGGCCCGGCTGAGGGACAGCCAGCGCCTGGACGCCCAGAGGCAGCAGGCCGAGGCCTTGCACGCGGCGCACACCACCTACCTGCGCAGCATGCTGGCCTGGCAGGTGCAGATGGACAAGCTCCGGGTGGACTTCGGGAGCCACTTGTCACTTGGGTCTCAGGTGCCCTGTCCGCCTCAGGGGCCCTTAGGTGTCCAGGGGCTGTGGGGAGCTGTGCCACCCTTCCCAGGCTGGCCTGGAAGTCCCCAGTCCCCAGTGCCGCCCCCGGGACACACGGGGACCTCCTCGTCCAGCTTCCCCCAGCCCCCCGCCTTCTCCCAGCCCCCCGCCTTCCCCCAGACCCCCGCCTTCCCCCAGACCCCCGCCTTCCCACCTGCCTCCCCCGCATCCCCTCAAGCGCCCCTCATTATCCACCATGCCCAGATGGTGCAGCTGGGGGTGAACAACCACATGTGGAACCAGCGAGGGGTCCCGGCCCCCAATGACAGTGCGTGGGAAGGGGAGAGACCAAGTGACCAGTCCTGACCTCCTGGGGACCACACCGCCATCCCCTCACCACCTCTGGGCAGGACATTCCCGGTGGGCAGTGGCAGGCGGGGACACTGGCCCCGGACCACAGTCACTTCTCAGGATAGAAAACCCAGGGGAGCCGGGGACCTGCTGAGCCACCCCTGTCATCTCAGCAGCCTGGGAGGCTGAGGCAGGAGGGTGGCAAAGTTTGAACCCAGAGTGGGTAACTGACTGGGACCCTGTCACAAAAATAAAAATAAGAAGAGGGCCGGGGTGCAGCTCAGGGTGAGCCTCCCGGGCTCCAGCCCCAGCCCCGCGGGGCAGCAGGGCCAAGAGAGCTGCCAGAGCTGGTCGGGGTGGTGACACAGTCTAATCCCGGGGACCTGGCGGTGGGGGTTACTGGAAGGAACTTTTCACCATAAATAAATATTTATTGAATGCTGCTTCAGAGCCACAGTTCTCTGTCCTGTTTCGCGCTAAGGAACACATAGCTCCCCTGGCCCTAAAAACAAAAGCAGAAGCAGCTGCTTCCAGAAGGGACAGAAGGCGGAAGTTGCACATCCTGCTCTGATTTCATTGGTCAGAATGAAGTCCTATGACCCGGTTCCTGTTGCAAGGCATGCTGGTAGATGTAGTCTTTTGTAATGCCAAGCAGCTTAACGGGACTAGAGCCGGGGATGCTCGCTGCGCTCCACGGCCTGGCCAGCCCCGGTTTTTTTTTTTTTTTTTTTTTTTTTTTTTTGAGTCAAGGTCTCTGTAGTTCAGGCTGGTCTGGAGCTCACTTTGTAGCCCAAGCCGCAACCGATCTTCCTGCCTCAGCCCCCAGAATGCTGGGGTTACAAGCATGTGCCACCATGCCTGGCTTGGGTGTTTTTGGGTTTTTTTTTTTTAGGTAGGCTCTGGCTATGTAGTTCAGGATGGCCCTGAACTCACAGGTATCCTCCTGCCTCAGCCTCCCAAATGGTGAGATTGTAGGCATCCACCACTACGCTCAGCAGAAACCTCATTTTTGAGGCTTCCATACATAAACACATTTCCATGCTCCAAATGTTTGCCCGAGGGAAGTGATGTGGACTGGAGCCCATTTTTCAGATGGGTAAAACAGAGGCCCTGAGAAGTGAATTGCAGCCCTGCCCATCCCCCAGATTAGAAGCGGAGTGCTCATGATGTAAACATTTCCAGGAAGGGAAGGCAGAGACTCTTGGAGGGCCAAACTGGACTTTGCCTTCAGCCCTGAGATCAAATGCCCTTTGTCCCACTGCCCGCTGTACCCAAGGGCGGGCCTGGCATGAGTCACCCGGAAGCCATGCACTGCTTCCAGCTTCCATCTGTGACTGACACTGAGTCACAGCCCTGACTCTCACAGTGGCCCTGAACACAGCCACTAACTTTTGATTCTGGAGTGTGACAGTGTGACCTGCGTTTAGTGAGCCCAGGCATTGGGTGGGTCCGAAAGGTGATTTGATTCACACTCTGCTGTCAGGCTGGAGGGGAAGGGATGATGGGAAAGAAGTCCCAAAAAGGAGGATATTACGGGAGCTCAGATGTTTGCAGGATGTTGGAAGGAACAGGCAGGGACAGGTGACAGGTGGGACAACTTTGGTGTGTGTGTATGTGAGAGAGAATGGGGGGGGATTGGAGCCAAGATCTGGTGGAAGAGGAAGAGCTGGTTATGGGAAGGGACTGGGGTGGGAGAGATGGACATGCAAAGGCCCTGGGGCAGCACGGAGCAGGAGTCCAGGTGGCTGGAGCAGAGGGAGGAGGGGTGGAGAGGGAACAGAGGAGGTAGGGAGGGTCTGAGTGGGCTGTGCAGGGCCGTGTAGGCTTTGGACTGGGGAGGCAGGAGCTGTAGAGGGCTGAGCACAGACTTGTGATCCTCCTGCTTCAGCCTCCCCAGTGATGGGGGTCACTTGACTCTCTCTGTGAACTGAAGATTTTGCAGCACACACCGCATGCCCTGAGCATAGGGGACAGACATCTCCAGCTCACTGAGCATGTCAGAACCCAGCGTGAACCAGGGCACAAGGTCACTGCTCAGGAAGTGGTCATTCTTCGGACCGGCCATTATTGAGCGCCTGCTGTGTGCAGGAGACAGTCATGGCCAGCAGGTATAGGGGTGATCAGGGCTGTGAGGGACTCATAGGAGCCCCAGGGGGCCCTTGATCAGTGGGATGGGATAAGAGAAAGGTTCTGGAGGAGCAAAGAAGTTGAGCGTTGAGGCTTCCTGGTGGGACACACGCCTGCAATTCCAGCACCCAGGAGCCTGAGGCAGGAGGATCGTGGAAGGTTCAAGGCCAGCCTGGACTACATAGAGAGACCCTGGCTCAAAAAAACCAAACCGAAACCCCGAAACAAATAACACAGAGGGTTGTGTGTGTTTGACTTTGAGAGAGTTGGCGCTCTAGGGGCGCTCAGAGCCTCAGCCATGGGACCTGCTGCCTGGCGCCCCCTGGCGGTCACATGCTCGGCAAGCAGCCCCACGTGGCCGCGTCAGGAGAGGGAGCCAGGGAGGCAGGGAGGGGTCGAGCTCCTTGGAGCCGAGGAACCTTAGAGAAAAGCAGGAAGGGGAGAAGCTGAGAGTCGCCTTCTTTATAAACCAGCACAAGGCGAGTCTCTCCAGAGGCGGCGGGCCCGCAGCCAGGGAGCCTGGGGTACCCCTACCCGGAGGAGCCCCTTGGGACCGAGAGAGGGTGCGGCTTTGTATCAGTCACACAGCAAGCTCAGCTGCTTAGGAGGCTGAGGCAGGAGGACCGAAGGCTCCTCAGGGAGACACGTCTCAGAAGAAGGACTGAGAAGGGCCGGGATGGAGCTGAGGGCTTGGCAGCCTGGCACCCTGGTGGCCACTGCCCAGGTCGCCCCCACTGAACTTGGAGGTCAGCGTGATCTACGGTGGCGCCTTGGCAGGGAAGCGAAAGCCCAGCTGGGGAGAGGAGGAAGTCGGGGCAGCTGCCGCGCCCCCGCCCCCTGGGCAGTACCCATGCAAATGGGGGCGGTCAGGGGTTTCCTTCCTGCAGGTTCTGCTCCAGCGTGGAATCCGCTGCAGCCTCCGAGACAAACAAACGCTGCAGGAATGACTGGCTCAAGGGCACTGGTGGCCATGTCATCAGGATGGTTGGTGACTTCTGCATGCTCCAGGCCTCCTTGCTGTGCCGGTCCTGCCCCAGGACCTTTGTACAGGCTGCAACCGCTGTTCCCTCGGGAGCCTCCATGGCTCCTTCCTTGTCTTCCTGTAATGGGGGTTCTCTGGGCACCCGATTTAAGAGTCACTTAAAATCACGCCCAACGGAGTCACTTACAGTCTGCCACCTCCTACCTGCGGCCCCATGTCCTCTGGCTCTAACCAAGCTGTGCGCCCTCACCCAGCCCGCTTCAGCGTCTCAGCCCAGAGCGATGTGAAAGTCACCATGCTCGGAGCTTCTGGTGGGATCGGGCCATCTTGTCACTCCTGCTGGACAGCAGTCTCTCAGCGAGCCACCTTGCCCATTATGACATCACTCACATACCCGGGGTGGCCGCAGATCAGAGCCACATGGAGATTTGGCCCACTGTGAAAGGCTGCCAGGCTGCTCGACTGGTTGCGATGGCCAGGGGCGGTGGCTCACGCCTGTCATCCCGGCACTCTAGAGGCTGAGGCAGGAGGATGGTTGCGAGTTCGAGACCAGCCTGGGCTACAAAGTGAGCTCAAGGGCAGCCTGACCTGCATAGCGAGACCCCGTCTCAAAAAGACAAAAAAAACCCCAAAAACAACCCCCACAGGGGGTTGAACAGTATTTTTTTTTTGATTATACAGTATTATCACCCTCCTCCCAACTCTGCCTGGTCTATTGGCACGAACCATGAAAGCAGACATTGATTTTTTTCTTTTTTTAAGTAGGGGCCATGGCCGGGGATCTAACTCAGTGGCATAAGTGCCTGCCTGGCAAGCGCAAGGTCATGAGTTTGATCCCCGGTACCAAAATCAATCAATCAATCCACCCATTGGATTTCCCAGGGCTGCCCTGTGTTTCTGTGGCAGTTAGCAGTTTGCAATAAACGTAATTCATTCATCCGTCACTCATGCTGTCCCCTATCTGCCTTTTTTTTTTTTTTTGGTGTTTTTGAGACACCGTCTCACTATGCTTTTCAGCTTGCTTTTGAGCTCACTGTGTAGCCCAGGCTGGTCTGGAATGCACAGTGATCCTCCTGCCTCAGCCTCCCGAGTGCTGGGATGACAGGCCTGAGCCATCTCGCTAGGCTGTTTTTTTCCTTTCAAACAACCCCCTGCCAGTCCGTTCCCTTCTGCAGCTGGTTGATCTCCCTTTCACTCATCATCACCCACCCGTTCCATGTTGTCGGGGTGCACAGTGAGCACCTACTGTGTGCCAGGGTGCCTCCCGTGGGTCTTGGGGGGTTGGCAGGTGGCTAAAGTATGAGGTCCTGGGTGGGAGATGTAGGTGCTGAGTCCCGTGGGGCAAAGTTCTGGCAGCAGTGGGAGGGAGTGGGGGGCCTCTAAGGGGCCTCTGGGAGCCAGCGGGGACCCAGGACTCCTGTCCCCCAAGGCTGGAGGGTGGGGACGAATCGGTTACCGCTGAGGGCACCGAGGTGCTGCAGTGCGCACATATTACCACCAGGGGGCGCCGCGGACGGCGGTTCCAGCCTCTCCAGAGTCCTTTAGGGGTAAGGGGCTCTCTCTTGGGGCCCAGATCCGGGGTTTCAAGAACCAGGAAAAGGGTCCCATTCGGTTCTATGCCAAAGCCTCCTCCCTGCTGCATCCTCGGCCTGCCGATCCCCGCCATTTTTTCTTTTTTTGGTCTTTGGGACAGGGTCTCGCTATGCAGTCCAGGCTGGCCTTGAGCTCACTGTGCAGCCCAGGCTGGTCTCGAACTCACAACGATCCTCCTGCCTCAGCCTCCCGAGTGCTGGGATGACAGGCGTGAGCCACCGCGCCCGGTTTTTGTTGTTTTTATTTTGAAAATTTTAAATATTAATTTTTTGGCGCTAAGGTCTTGCTATGTACTTTGGGCTGGCCTTGAACTCCCTATGTAGCCCGGGCTGACCTGAGGTCTTCCTGCCTCAGCCTCCCCGGTGCTGGGAGAACACATGTGTGTGCCCATGCTTGGATGATCCCAAACACGTAGACGCCATGCGCAAGCCACCATAGTGCTCTCTACACTGTTACAAAAGGGGAAACCAAGGCAGGCATGGTCTGTCTAGCTACTGTCTCCCAAGGTCACAGCCAGGCTGGAGGTGCCAGGGGTTTGTGTATTGGTCACTGGAACCTTGTGGGTTTTTTTTTTCCCTCCTGGTGGGGACTGGAGCCCAGACAGGGCAAAGGACCGCCTGAGGTCACACAGCACGTTCTCCTCCGTTTCTTGGGACACACAGTGCCTCCTGCTGCCTGGGGCTCTCCTGGCTCACGGATGCCATCCCTGGTGCCCTGGGTGACAATCTTTTATTTTTATTTTTAACCCACATTGCAGCCACGGCCTTATTATAGCTGCGGTTTCCAGTTTCCAAGGGAGGCAGAAGGGTGTTTTCCCCCCCTGAGAAGGTTGCACCCTGGCGCCCTTGGGGAGCCACGCCAGTGGCCGTGTCCCCTGCTGGGGCCCCACCCGCTCCCTTGTCCCTGTCCTCTCGGCTCACCTTGCCCCTCTTCCGGGCCTCTGAGACCCGGCTTGGGGTGATTCCAAACCCTGGATTACCTGGGTCCCATCTTTAGGATCTTGGCCAGCGACCGGCACTCATTACGCTTATTTCCCATTGTGTGTCACTTAGTATCTTTCTTTAAACAGGCTTTCGGCCAGGTGTCCTAGTGCCCATCTAAAATCCCAGCCCCCTAAATGAATAAGTCAATAAAATCCCAGCCCGGGGGGAGGCTGAAGCAGGAGGATCACACATAGGAGTCTGGCCTGGATTACCCAGCAACCTGGTGAACATCTATAAAGGGCTGGGGATGGAGGCGCGGAGGGGGACTGAGAGGAGAGAGAACTAGAAGGCGGAACCCGCCTGGGGCCCGGTTGGGGCCCCCCAAGGCCTCCTGGAGGGGGTGACTCGGGTTACTTTTATCAAGATCACGGCCTGACAGGGTTGGAGCCCAGGGCTCAGGCGGCCCTGGGCCACAGGTCAGCGCGTCTTCTGCAGCTCGGCGACAGGTGTGGCCCTGGAGTGGACGCTTCCCGCTGCCCCCCGCCAGGCCGCCCAGGTCCTGCTGACACCTGTCGTGGTCACCGCTCGCTCGGGTGCCTCGACTTCCCCACTGAAGCTCCTGCAGGCTCGGAGGGCACGGATGCCATGCACCAGCTGTCCTGGGGGGTCACCTCCCTGGCCCCGTCCCGGGCCCGCTGTGACTCAGCGGGGCTATCTTTATCCAAGGCCCTCGGGGTAAACAGCGCTCGCGTGTCAGTCTCGGCCCCTCCCGCAGCACCGGGCCAGGACCCGGGGCCTGCGCGCCAGCTGCACCCCCAGCCCTGCTGCTTTGCTTTTCTGTTGCTTCGGTTTTTGTTCTTTTGAGACAGCGTCACTATGCAGCCCGGGCTGGCCTCGACTTCGCAGCGATCCTCCTGCCTCAGCCTCCTGCAGCTCAGCTGCCAGGCTGGGCCACCGAGACCACCCCTGTCTTTGCTGGGACTGGGTCTGAACTTGCTGGCAGCCCTGCGTGGCCATGGGACCTCTTGGAGGGCGATTTTCACTGACGAATTGCAGGTGCTAATTTTAATGTAAATTTCTTTCTTTTTTTGTTACACTGAGCCATGTCAGCCCTTTTTACTTCACTTTCAGACAAAGTCTCGTTAGGTTGCTCATGCCGGGCCCAAACTTGCGACCCTCCTGCCTCAGCCTCCTGACTAGCTGGCACAGCAGGCTAGCGCCACAATTTACTCCCCCATTTTACAGCTTACTTCCTGGTCCCCAAGCCTCCACCTCCTACCCCCAGACTGTCAGGCTAAGCCAATCAGCACTGCTTAGTCTTCGCCCATGATTGGTGCAAAGTAGACATGTGACCCAGATCTGTCCAATCAGCGCCCTCAGACGTTCTCGCGAGGTTGTGGGAGCCGGAAGTAGAAGCCTACTACTCCCAACTGATAAAGATGCCAGGCGGCCTCTAGGCTACGGGCAGGATCGACACTCACCTGCTGCTGGCCGGGGCTCGGGGACGGCGTTACCCGACAGGACAGCAGAGTCACTGCCCTTCAGTCTGAGCTCTTGGACGGCGTTAATCCACACAGCTTCCGCCCGACTCTGCTTGGGCTCTGGGGTCAGCGACCCACACACCTACTGTGGGAGACTGAGGCAAGAAAAACTCAAAGCAGCCTGGGCGATGCAGGCCCTGTCTCGAAAAGTAAAAGCTGGGTGTGAGGGTGCATGCCTGTCATCCCAGTGCTGGGGAGGCTGAGGCAGGAGGATCGCTGTTTGAGGCCAGCCTGAGCTGCATAGAGAGACTGAATCAATCCACAGGGCCAGGGAGGTGGTCAGTGGGCAGCGCCCCAGAGTCCAGCCCCAGTACTGGGCTGCATCGAATGCTCACCACTGTCAGCTGGAAATGAGCACAACTGGGGAGGAGGTTAATTCCTTCAATACCCGTTAACATGGTCACCTGCTGGCTGCTGTCCCCAAAGGAACCTGGAGTCAGGGAAGACACATAACCCCAAAGATCGCCGGAAGCAGGGTCCCGGGCGTGGTCTTTCCCACTGTGCCTCTCATCGGCTTCAGCAAGCTGTCTTGTCCCTGGGGAGGAATGGCCCTGCTGTGGCTTCTTGGGCCCCAGGCTTCGACAGCCAAGCACCCCTTTCTGCGAGGTGTGGCCTGGAACTGCTTAGTGACTCTGCTTCCCTTTACTTATGGTTTCACTGAGGATGGGGGGGGTCTCACTATGTAGCCCAGTCTGGCCGAACTCACGGCAATCCTCCTGCCTCAGCCTCCTGAGTGCTGGGATGACAGGTGTGTGCCACCAGGCTGGCTGTTTTTGAAGATCTAAGAGTGGAGTCCAGGGCCCCCACACAGCTGGGGAGGACTCACCCAGTCCCTCCCAGGGCTTCCGTCCCTGCATGGCAACCCCACCCCAGCCCCAAGAAAGCGCCAGGCGGGTTCTCTTCCAATACTTTAATGCCACAAACGTAGCACTCTCGGCTCCTGCTGCACTCTGGAGGGGCCGGGAGAGGCGGCGAAGCCTGGCTTGGCGAGAATCACTTCCTAGCGAACACTGCAAATCCACACCTACTTTGTCCCAGGCCGGTGTGTCTGGGACCCTCAGTGGCTCCTGAGGCTGTGGTGGCCATACAGGGAGTGGACACCGCTGGACTGGCTGGTGGGGGAGATGGTGCAGGGCTGGGTCTTCCCACACCCGCTTACCCAGAGGGACAGCACAGGCGACCCTGCAGCCCGACTTCCACTCGCGCCTGCTCTTGCCCTGGACTCTGTGGGGCTGGCACAGGCGAGGGCCCAGCAAGGCCACCTGTCCAGGTGCCACAATGACCTGTCTTGGAGTCCCTGGTGAGGGGTCTGTCATTGTCACTCGGAGACTGTGACAAGTCACAGATGTCACCTGAACTCATCCTTGGTGAGAAAAACAGCTGCTTTTCTTTCCATGAGTGCAAAGCTGGGAGCAGGGACAGATGCAGGCATCTGGGTCCTTGTCACCAATGCTGCGACCTCTGACCTCGCTCACCAAGTCCCCGCCCCCACGGGCGACCTAGGCCACCTACAAAGCCTCAGAGCTTGAGATGAACTTGGAGTCTGAGCCCAAGATTGCTAAGGGACTAAACAGAGCTCAGGCCGCCGCCTGGGTGCAGCCAGCAAACCGCCCACTTGCTAAGTAAACATGAGACCACAGAGGCGTGCCCAGCGGCTCCAGGGTGGGACAGCAGCTCAAGGTGCGCAGTGGCCTTGCTTCTGCCCTTCCATCTCCAGAAGCCCTGGTCCTGGAGTGTGCTGGGGGCTGGCTCTCTGGCCCAAGGGAGCGGCTCCTCCCTAACCCAGCGAGAGCGTGGGGGGCTGGGTGGGCTCCTCGAGTGACGCCTCTCCACACAGGAGCTCGAAGACCTCCAGTGGCGGCAGCGGTGGCTCGGTCACCCCCGCGTCCCTCTGCAAGGCCGGGAGGCCCAGGAGCCGCTCTCCCAACTCCAGCTCATTTGAAGAAGGCGATGACGGGTATCTGCAGCCCGCCCGCCCCGTCCCAGCTCTGGGCAGGGCGAGGAGGTCAGTGCAACTCGATGAAAGCCTCCAGGTCCTCTGGGATGATGCCTTTGTAAGGGATCTTGTTCCTGTCCAGGGCGCGGGCGGCCAGGCACTGCAGGGTGACGTAGTTGAAGGGCTGCACGGCGCTCCTGGCCAGCAGCTTCTCGTCCAGCAGTTCGTACGCCGTCTTCTTGAAGGCATTGGTGGCGTCCATGTGCGCACCGGCCTCAATGAGGGCGCTCATGATGGCGGGGCAGTTGTTCTGGGCTGCGATGTGCAGTGGCGTGTTGTTGTCGAAGTCCCTGCTGTCCGGGTCAGCGCCGCAGTCCAGCAGCACCTTGACCACGTGCAGCGAAGGGAAGGTGCCCACGCGGTAGCGGCCCACGTTGGTGGTCTCCTTGTCCACCGCCATGTGCAGGGGCGTGAAGCCGTTGTGGCCGCGGGGCGCACACTTGAGCAGGCGGTAGACGGTCTGGTGTTTGAGGTGTTCCTGGCTGGGGGTGCAGGTCACCTTCCCCAGCAGGTAGAGCAGGTGCAGGATGATGGCCAGCGCCTTGGTGAACTGGGCCGAGTCCCCGGACTCCCTGGGCATCTGCAGGGCCCGCTCGACCTCGCGCACCCCTTTGCTCAGCACCCCCATGAGGTCCGTGAAGCCGATCTGTGTGCCCTGGCTGCCCTTGGCGGCCCGGTCCTGCAGCACGTAGGAGAAGAGTTCGGCGAACGACAGGAAGCTGCTGGCGGTCATGGGGCTGAGTGGTTCCAGGTTGGTCTGCTGCATGTCCAGGGCGTATTTCCACAGACGGATGCAGCGCTCGAAGTTGCCTGAGTCAGCATAGACGGCGCCCCGGTAGCGGATGTAATAGGACGTGTCGGGGTGCGAGGGGCCCAGGATGCGCTCACGGATGAGCAGGGCCTGCATGCGCATCTCGTCCGGGTCCGTGATCAGCGCCTCCAGCTCCTGCGCGCTGTTCACCTCCCGGGAATAGTCGTAGGCCAGGACCAGCTGCTGGGGCTCAGGCTTGGGCAGGTACTCGCCGCCCTGGTGCCGCAGCTCCATGGCCCGGCGCCAGTGTTTCAGCGCCCCCAGCAGATCGCGCTTCTTGTCCACGTAGGTGGCGCCCAGCAACTCCAAGGCCTCCACGGCTGCCTCCCTGCTGGCGGGGCAGCAGCTTTCATAGGACTCGCTGGGCACCTGCTCCTCCTCCTCCACCGCCGCCGAGGAGCTGCGGGTCGGGGCCCCCGGCAGGCGGGCCTGCTCCTCGGCGGGCTGCTCCTGGATGAGGTACTCCACGATGTTGGTGTGGCCGGTCACGCTGGCCGCCAGCAGGGGGGTCATGCCGTAGCCGTCGCGCTCCATGCGGGCGTTGCAGCCCAGCAGCAGCTGCAGGATCTCCAGGCTGCCGGACTCGGCGCAGTCGTGCAGGGCCGTGTTGCCCTTGGCGCTGCGCCGGTTCACCTGGGCGCCCTGCTCCAGCAGGTAGCGCGCGATCTCGCGGTGGCCCTTGTAGCACGAGATCATAAGGCATGTGTGGCCGTGGCGGTTGGCGACCTCCAGGTCGGCTTGGTGCTCGCCCACCAGGTAGCGCACCACCTCCAGGTGGCCGTCGAAGCAGGCGGCGCGCAGGGGCGTGGAGTTGGTGCGCGTGGTGCGGTTCACCGAGGCGCCGCGCTGCAGCAGGCTGCGCACCACGTCCAGGTGGCCGGCGGCCGAGGCGGCCCACAGCGGCGGCGCGCCCTCGATAGTCTCGCCATCGAAGTGCACCGAGCCGCCGGCCTCCACGCTCGCGCCGCAGCGGTCCACCAGGTACTCCACCACGTCCAGGTGGCCATAGCGGGCGGCGATGAGCAGCGGCGTCCCCCCGGTCGCCACTTCGCCCATCAGCTCGTCCAGCTCCTCACGGCTCCGGCCGCTGAGCAGCTTCTGGAGCAGCTGCAGCTTGCCGTCGTGGGCGGCATTATACACGGCGGTGTGGAGGTCCATGGTCTGGGCCGCCGTCAGGCCATGGACCGGCTGCGGGGGGACAAGGAGCCGGCAGCTACGGCCCGGAGGAGCCGGTGACAACCTTCACCGTCTCCCTCGCCGCCATCTTAGGGGCGCTCCCGGCGGAACAAAATGGCCGCCACGACCTGACGCCCGTTAGGCGTATTTAGGGATGCCGGGAGATGGAGTCCCCCGTGCAGGCCAATTCCATAAAACATACTGGGGGCGGTAGAAACAATGGACTACATTTCCCAGAAAGCATCGGGAACAACCACAGGACCCGTGAGCGCGGTGCGTGGTGGGAGTTGCTGTTGCAATTGCAGAGGGTCGCAGCGGAAAGTAGCTAGTAAAGGACTACCATTCCCGGCATGCCATGCTACCCTGCTGTCACTTGAGCGACTCGGGGAGATGTGGTTACGTACTTCTTGTTATCGGCATTGTACCGGAGTCGACAGGAAGGACGTATGAGGCCCCAGAAGACTCCATTCCCCAGAAATCAGTGCGAGTAACTCAAGCAAAGGCTAAATTGCCTAAACGCATCTGTCTAGGGCTTGACATAGAAGAAGCCACTAACCGGCAGAGGGCGCGCACAGGGCCGGGAAAGCCGCCTGGGATGCGAACCTTGGGGGAGCTGGGAGGACCCAGTGTTAAGGATCACTGGCTCGTTTTTCATTCATTCTTTCATTCGCGTAATCTCATACGTTTATCTTTTTTTGGGGGAGTACCAGGAAGCGAACTCATGACCTCGTGCTTGCAAGGCAGGCGCTTGTGCTTCTGAGCTAAATCCCCGGCCCCACTTTTTATTTATTTTTAAAATTTATTTTTATTTTTTGTCTTATTGAGACAAGGTCTTACGATGCAGTTCAGACTGGCCTTGAGCTCACTTTGTAGCCCAGACTACGAATTTGCAGGGATCCTCCTGCCTCAGCCTCCGGAGTGTGGTGCTGGCATGCACCACCACACCCAGCTTGCCTTTGCTTTTGAAATAAAGCTGCTATGAATTTTTGTGTACTGTGGAACTGTATTTTCCTTTTGTCTTGGGTGATGCCTAAGAATGAAATTCTTTTTAATTTGTCAGCTATTGCTGAATTTGTCACATAGTTTTCCTTTTCGCCTTTAGGAAATCTTGAAGATTCGGTCCAGGAACTCGGCTTGAAAAAGCCCAAGTCACTGGTGTGTTAGGACATGATAAACCTTTCTCCAGCAGGATTTTGTGCATTTTTCCCTCCTACTGGGGCTATAGCCCAGGGCTTTTGCGCTGAGTTACATCTTCTGTCCTTTATTATTGCTGGAACTTGGCAATCTTTGTGTCTCAGTGTTTTCATGGCTTCGTGACAACAGCCACGTGTCACTATGGCTGGCAAAATCTTTTCAGTGTGTAAAAACACCAGCAGTGAATTCCAGTCTCAACCTTTTGAACAAAGAATACTAAATTTTGATTTAAAAGTCACATGGGCTGGGCATGGTGGCTCCCGCCTGTCATCCCAACACTTGGGAGGCTGAGGCAGGAGGATCGCTGTGAGTTCAGGCCAGCCTGGGCTACAAAGTCAGCTCAAGGCCAGCCTGAACTGCATAGTGAGACCCTGTCTCAAAAAGACAAAAAAAAAAAAAAAGTATTGTCGCCACCATTACCGTCCTATCACCACCGTCATCATCACCTTCATCCTGTTGGAGTCTCAGATCTGAGTTCTAATCCTGACCCTGCTGCTGCTCGGCCAGGTCTGCGACAAATTGACATTGTCCAGCCTGCATTTCCTTAACTGCACTGCGCTAGACTCCTTCATGACCCACAGGACACTGAGAGTGACTCACAGGGTGGGGTCTCCTGAGCTCCAGCGGGTGCTGGGCCGAATGTGTCCTTCCCCGGGATGCCAGCAGCAGGGAAGATGCTGAGTGGGCGGAGACTTGGGTGCTGCCACCAGCCTTCCCCAGTCCAGGGCCAGCACCAGCCCCCCTCGGCCATTCGAGCTTGCGCAGGGGACTCCCTAGCCTGGTGTACCCTTTAGTGAACTCGGGGTTAGAGGAGCAAAATCACCACAGTGTGGGATGAGGAGCCTGACCCAGCCAAGGGCGGGCTGCACACGCGATGGCAACCTCATGAGAGCATACTAGAGCTCAAAATATCTGTCACCAGCTGGCAATGGAGGAAATGGATATTTGTGTATTTACTGTGGCTACTGTGTGTCTCTGTATCATTATCTATCTTGGTTTGTTGACACAGGGTCTCACTATGTAGTGCAGACTGGCCTTGAGCTCACAGCGATCCTCCTGCCTCAGCCTCCAGAGTGCTGGGATGGCAGGCGTGCACCACCGCGCCCTGCCTGTAACCCTACTTTTCAGTGTTATTTTTGTTTTGTTTTGCTTTGAGACAGGATCTTACTATTTAGCCCAGACTGGTCTTGAAGTCCTGGGGATCCTCCTGCCTCAGCCTCCTGAGTGCTGTGATGACCGACATGTGCCCCACCATGCCTGGCTGTCTTATTGTCTCTTATTCTTGATTCAATCTCCTGTCCCTTGCTCACTGTGGCCCGGGAACAATGGCCTGTACTGTGTGCACCCTGTGGTCCCGGTGTGTGGCTGGCTCCGTCATCTCCGTGGTACAAGGACCTTCCGCGTGGCCGCGTGGTGAGGAGATTGCCTAGCAAGGGGCCTCCAGGAAAACATTCCCGTTGCTAAGTGACGTGTGACAGCACACAGGAAGCTCCCTAAGTGGGATCCCCTGGCTACTTTGATGAACAGCACTTTTTTCCAGTGTCATTCCATGCTTGACCAGAAAGCGTCTTCCTGCCCTGGCTTTGATCAAGGACAAGGGCTGGGTGTACCCAACACTCAGGAGGGGGGCACTTGGGACAGTCAGGCAAAGGACTGCTGGACGCCAAGATGTGACTCATGTGTAGTGGTCACCGCACAGGGCAGGAAGATGACCAAGACTCCCAGGGTTTGTTCCGATGACCAGGGAGGAGATCTGGAGGGAGTCCTGCGTGGGAGAGGCTGACCCAGTATTCGGCCGGGTCACGCAGTTGGTCCTAGGAAAAACTACATTTCCCAGCGTCCCTTGCAGCTAGGCGAAATCATAAGACCACATCCAGGCCAATGGGAAGTGAGCACAAGTGGAAGCCAGAGACCCGTTTGGTGGACAGGATTCCCACTGGCCTCTGGGCTTTAATTAAAGTGGAATCCAAAAGAGCAAGTTCCTCAGTCACATGACTGCGACTGCTCAAACAACTTTTTCTGTTTTTTCGTTTTGGCGATGGTCTCGCTATGTAGCCCAGGCTGGCCTCGAACTCACGGTGATCCTCCTGCCTCAGCCTCCTGAGTGCTAACTTCCTCTGTGGTGCCACCCTGATGTGCCAAATTGACTGGAAATATTTCCCTTTCGTGGTGATTCTGACTTTGGGGCAGCAGCCAGAAGTGACAGGGTACCAGTGACACGAGGGTGGGTGAGGACACAGCATCGCGGTTTTGAAGTCTGCCTTACCATAGGGTGGCAGTTGGCAGCTGCGCTCACTGTTTTTTTGTTTGTTTGTTTGTTTTTTGTCTTTTTGAGACAGGGTGTCATATGCAGTCCAGGCTGGCCTTGAGCTCGCTGTGTAGCCCAGGCTGGTCTCACACTCCCAGCAATCCTCCTGCCTCAGCCTCCCGAGTGCTGGGATGACAGGTGGTAGCCACCACACCCGACTTTGACAGTGTAATGTGAAACATCCAGAAAACACAGAGAACTGAGTACAACAGACCCCCAAGACAGAACACCAAAGACGAGACATTTATGCCATAAACATTTCCTGAAAGCCGGGAATGGTGGACAAGGCAGATCATCGCTCACTCTGGGAGGCTGAGGCAGGAGGATCCCAAGGCCGAGCCCAGCCTGGGCGGCTCAGCCAGACCCTATATCAGAAGGAAAAGGGGCCGGGGCTGGAGCTCAGCGAGGAGGACCTGGCTTCCACCCTGAGCTTCGAAAGAGAAGCCCAGGGAGGGCCGTACATGGTGGGGGGCTCAGCTAGGAGCGGGAGGCCCCACCCAGCGCGGGACCCCAAATCCCTTTTCACTTACCTATCTGGGGTGTGGGAACCTCACAGTGTCAGGAAAAATTACAGAAGAGCATGAGTCTGGCGGAGCCGCCACAAAGAACACAGAGAAGTGACTTAAAGGACAGATAGGCTGAGGGCAAAGGTCAAGGGGTGGGCGGGGTCGGCTTCTCCGAGGGCTCAGGACACTGCCCCGCAGCTGTGCCCAGGAATCCCTGCTGTGCCCCATCCCTTCCCCTCCCCCTCCCTTCCTTCTCTAAGGTCCTGGGGTAGAAACCAGAGCCTTCATGCTGAGCTACTTTCCCAGCACTTTTTTTTGTTGTTTTTATTTTTTATTTTGACACAGAGTCTCACTAAATTCCCTAGGCGGGACCTTGACCGTTTGATTCTCCTGCCTCAGCCTCCTAAGTCATTGGCCTGATTAGAGGTGTGTGCCACTGTGGTTGGTGAAAAATATATATTTTTATATTTTAAAATATATTTTAAATATTTATTTATAAATATTTATTTTCATAAGCATTTATTTATAAATATTTATTTTCATAAATATTTATAAATATTTATTTTTAAAATACATATGTTTTTTGTCTTTTTGAGACCAGGGTCTCACTGTGCAGTCCAGGCTGGCCTTGAGCTCACTTTGTAGCCCAGGCTGGTGTCGAACACGCAGCGACCCTCCTGCCTCAGCCTCCCGAGTGCTGGGATGTCAGCCATGAGCCGCTGTGTCTAGCTATAGACGGTATTTGAGCATGCGCAGAATGGGGTATGGAGACAAGGGCTCCGTCCCCTTCTGGGGCCTGGACTTGTGCTGTGCTGTAGGTGGGGATGGAGGCAGGTCTGTCCTTAGCTGTAAGACAGAAAGGAAGTTGGACAGCCATCAGTGCTGGGGGAAACCCTGGTGCTGGCTAAGGACATCAGAAGAGGGTAGAAGGGGATTCAGAGTTTGAGAAAGGGGGCCCAGGACATCCTTGCTGGGGTGTCTTTTCTCTTTTGTTTTCTTTCATGTCTCATTCCCTCTCCCCTCCCATCTGTCTGTCCGTCTGTCTGTCTGTAGTACTAGGGATGGAACCCAGGGCCTGGCGTTGGTCACCACTGAGTCCCCTGGAAGGTGTCCTTTGAGAAGGCATTGCGTGAAAATCTGGAGAGAGAGGGACCCACAGCCTGGGCAAAGGCCCTGGGGCAGGATGGAGCTTGGGGCTGCAGGAGCATCGAGGAGCCTGTGAGGCTGGAGCAGAGGGAGCAGGGGATGAGGGAGATGGAAGGGGACGAGTGGGGCCAAGGGACACCTTACAGAAGCGCTATATAGAAGGGCATTATCTCGAGATTCTCTCAGCACTTGGGAGACACAGAAATAACGTCACCACCTGGATGCCTGGAGGTGGTGGGGAAACCCACTGGCATGACGGAAATCTGACCAACCCAGAGACTGCTGGGCCAGAGCCCCGCAGGGATCCTCTGGTCCCCTGTGCCAGTGGGCCTGGCTTTCTAGCTGCCCAGGGGTCCACACACTAACAAAGGAGCCACCAGGCAGGGTGGCGCACACCTGTAACCCTGGCACTCAGGAGGCTGAGGCAGGAGGGTCGCCAGCTTGGGCAATTTAGTGAGACCCCAGCTCAGGAAAAAAATAAAAATAAAAAGGGCTAGGGGTGTGGCTCAGTGGGGAAGTGCCCTGAACCCCAAAGAACCCCAAACAAATAAATAAAAAAAATCTCCCAGGAGGGAGGAAAGAAAAACCCAGAGTTCAGCACCCTGGCAGAGGCGGTCTATTTAGCATCTCACCTCACCCCTAGTGAACATTTTAGGGGGTTCTAAATCAAAGATCAGGGTACAATCCCCTTTTTGGGGGGGTTGGAGATTGCTCTCCAGGTCTCACACCCTCACCCCTTTTATTTTTTGGTATTTAGATAGGGTCTGGCTTTGGGCTAAGTTGCTCAGGCTGGGTTCAAACTTGGACCCTCCTGCCTCAGCCTCCCAGAGTGCAGGGTTACAGGCATGCACCAGGCCTGGCTTGGTCCGCGGTGAGTTTTGTTTGGTTTACACTGGCGGCCTTAGCACCCCTGCCTCTCCAAATGCTCTGAACCCTTCTTCCCAGTTGTCAAGAGACAGATCAGTCAGGAGGGAACTTTTTTTGAGGCTCGGTCTCTCTGTGTAGCTCAGGCTGGCCTCAAACTCGTGGAGATCCTCCTGCCTCAGCCTCCCGAGTGCAGGGACCACATGTGTGCACCACCATGCCCAGTTGGCCACTGTTAGTTTGTCTCACCCTAGCTGATCCTGGTGACAGTCCCCAGGCAGAGGTTTCCTTCACAGGGCCCAGGGGAAGTTTTGTGTCCCCCCACCCCGGCCCGGGATGGGCTGGGCACCCTCTGGCACAGGGGGTGGGGGTGGGGTGGGAAATGGTGGCCATGGAGGGGGCGGCCGCAGACACTGCTTTGGGCTGTGGGGGAGGCTTGGGCATCTCCTCCTCCTGAGGCTGCCTGCCTGTTGCCATGGAAACCCAAACCACTCTCTTTTGAAGGACCCATTAAGGGACAGGAAATAATCAAGGTTCTTTGGGCAGGGGAAGGGACCCCCAGCCTGCCTGGCCAGAGGCGCTGGAAACCACATGACCTCCCCTCTTCCTCCCCTACCTGCTCCCCAAAATAAAATTCTCTGGAACACATGCACATAGGAGCCGCAGTGGACCGGGGTCAGGGAAGACACCCTGGATGGGGCGACTCGCGGCGTGACTACCACAAGCCCCCTGCTCAGTTCTTATTTTTTTTATACGTGTGTTTTTTTGAAACAAGGTCTCACTGTGTAGTTCAGGCTGGTTTTGAACTCACTGAGTGGTCCGGGCCAGGCTTGAATGTGCAGCGATCCTCCTGCCTCAGCCTCCTGAATGCTGGGATCACAGGCGGGAGCCACCACTCCTAGCCCATCCTTGTTCTTGTTGACCTTGACGTCCTCCCCAGGAACATGACAGAGGGACACAGTGCGGCTCTCAGGCTGCCCCTGAACACCGAGTCAGGAGAGGGTGCAGGCGAGAGGTCCAGTCTGCAGATGCCAACTGCAAGGTGCCTGGATCCTAAACCGACCTTGGGGCCTGATAGCTGGGCAATCTTGACCAACTTGCTTGACGTCTCTGGGTTTTTTCTAGAAAAGGGGGTTCAGTACAGGACCTGCCTAGTGAGAGATAATGAGTCTGAAGCCACAAAGACAGTGTCAGGATGCATCCAATGTGGTCTGTCCACACCGTAGAATATCATTTAGCCATGAAAAAGGAACACGGGGAGGGTGGCACATACTTGTCATCTCAGCAATCCAGGAGGCTGAGGCAGGAGGACTGCAAACTCAAGCCCAGCCCGGGCAGTTTGGTGGAACCCTGTCTCAAAGGAATTGGTGATTCTCCTGCCTCAGCCTTTGCAAGTGCCTGGACTCTAGCCCTCGATTCTTAATATTCATTCAACAAACAGGTATTTGGTCCCACGCATGTGAGAAAAATTGGTATTTCTCTTTCCTGGCCCATTGTGGCCATAGGACATGGATAGTTTCTTTCTCTTCCTCTCAGTGGTCTGGTTAACCCATGATGCATCCTAGGGGGTCACTTTTACTCTTTTTATTTTTATAGGCCTGGAGTAGAAAGCCAGGGCCTCATGCCATGCGAGGTAAATCCTCACCAATGAGCTACATCCCCGAGGTTTTTATTAAAATCTTATTTTGAGACAGGGTCGTGCTAAGTTCCCCAGGCTGGGTTTGAACTTGAGATGGTGCTGCCTCAGCCTAACGCCTGCGCACAGCTCAGGACAACAGCAGCCCTGGCGCATGGCTTAGGGTAGTTCAGTCCATGGTCTGTGGCCACAGGACGTTGGCCTCACTGCAGAACAGTGAATGGAGCCAACCCAGATCTCAATGGCCACGCCCCAGGCCACGCCCCCAGTGACTTAACCACCCCACTAAGCCCCGCCTTTTAAAGGTCCCACAACCTCCCAGCAGGGCCAAGCTAGAGACAATTTTTAACACATGGGACTTGGTGGAATGCTCAGATGCAAACCGTAGCAGTGACATCGCTACTGTGCTGGCCCCTCCATCTTGTCTCCATTCAAGTTTTCCTGCTGTGTAACTTCAAGTATTTCTTCTGGACGTTGGAGCCAGGAAATCGGCCTTCTGGGAGTTCTGGGGTGCAGCAGCGATTGGACCTGTCCCCCCCTCCCGTCCCTGCAACACAGCCCCCGATTTTCAGCTGAGCACAGCGACATTTCCTGAATGGTGTGCCCCAGAAATGGAGGGCAGGGACCCAGAGGGAGGGGCCTGTTCCTGTCCTCACGGTGCCACCAAAGCCCTCAGATTCTGCTGTCTGGGGTGGCTGATGTCAGAGAAGCTCACAGGGGAGGTGGCTTTGTCAGAGGAGGGACAGAGGTTAGAGGACACATGGGCACCCACGCACCTGCCCTGTCCTTCCCGAAGACGCTCTGTGCCACCCAAGGGTGTTGCCCAGGAGGTCGTCCCCAGGTGTGGGCCTCAGCCCAGTTCCCCAGACTGCAGTCCTCAAAGCTCTTTTTAGAAATTGACCAGCCTCAGGTACTGTGTTACCATAGCACCAAACACACTGACACATGAATCTCAGCTACATCAGAGGAGAACGCAGGGTCTGCCTCTGCCCCCTCCTATCTTTATCTTCATGTCCCTTCCTTAGGCTGCATCTGAATTTTGCCCTTTATGATGAAGCCATAACACTTCTCTATCTACCTGCACCCCACCTTGTTATTGGGGTTCAAACCCAGGGTGCTCTACCACTGAGCTACATCCCTAGCCCATTTTATTTTATTTTTGTCATTTTGAGACAGGGTCTCGCTATGCAGCTCAAACTGGCCTTGAGTTCACTTTGTAGCCCAGGCTGGTCTTGAACTCACAGCGATCCTCCTGCCTCAGCCTCCCCAGTGCTGGAATGACAGGCATGAGCCACCACACACTATATGGGTCCCTTTCTCTTTCCTATTCTCGGAGGTGATTCTAACCACGCCGGAATCTCACCCGCAACCAGACTTCACCCAGACTGCGAATCCCCTCTGCTCACTTTATGCCATCAGGTACCTCTGGCCCCTCGGGGTCCCCTAATTCCATTTCCCCACCGAGGAAACGCTCCCGAGAGAGAGCACGATTTCATTTGCCGGCGGTTGAGGCGGGAGATGGTGCTCGCTCAAGCTAATGAAGAATCAATGGCTCGTAATTGCTAATTAAACGAGCCGGGCTCTCCCACGGGGCTGTTAGCTGGCTGCCCGGCCCTCGAGTGCCCATAAATTTAATTATGGTCCCTCGATAATCACCTGGCACCAGCGGCGCCCCGTGGCATCTCTGTGGGGAGACTCGGAGAGGGGCTGGACGTGTGTGGTGTACCGACCAAAGAAGCACCGGTGTAGTCTTCGATGCCTTATGGATTCCACAAGCAGGTACTGAGTGCCTGCTGGGTGCCAGGACTCAGAGTGGGCACTGGGGACAGAGCAGGGAGCTCAGAGTCACAGGGACCAGTCCCACGAGCATAACAGGAGCTCACACCAGGGCCCCGGTGGCCCAGGTCTGTGGGATTGTAAGTCACACGCTTGGCGCTGGGACTCAGCTGCTTCTGGTGGAAAGCAGGCCGGGCAAGAAGGCGGTCAGCCCCGTGAAGCCCTGGGTGGGAGGGGACAATGGCTTCCTAGCTGAGGTGACGGCAAGACAGGGGCCTGGAAGCTGGAAGAAGTCCCATGTGGTGTCGGTGACTGCATTTGGATGTCACAGAAGGCGCAATGGCCAAGCTCACACCCGTCCTGTCCTGTGGGTAGCCACAGGACCAATGGAGGAGAGGAGGACAGAAGTCACTTCTGGAACTTTTATTCGTGTGTCTTCAGCACCCTGGCTGAGGAGGGGACCTCGAAGGCCATTTCCCTCACTGATCCCCTGGACGGCTGGAGGGGCAGGTAAGGGTGCTGGGTTTCGAGTCAGATGTGTGTGGGAAACTCGGGCTCCTGCCACCGAGCTGCACCCCAGCCCAAGTCACATTTGCTGTGTGACACAGAGGTGTCACTTCGCAGCCATCCCCATGCCCACGGCCCATGGCATCAGCTGGCTGCGGTGGAGAGGGGGGCGATTGCTTCCTGAACCCCCAAGCCCACTGCTCCCCCGTCGCCTGGTCCTCTGCCGGTGATGGAGCCCGCGCTGTGAGGCCGGCTGTGACTTGTTGTCGTCCCACATCAGAACAACAAAATCACTAGTCTTCCACACAGCGCTGGGCCACAGCCACGCGGGGACCCTTCCTTGGTCTCAGCCCACGTCTGAGGCCCCAGTCTGGCTCTGTTGCCTCACCTGGGTCGAGCTGGACTTGCGGACTTGCTTCTGTGTCGCTTGCTGTTCCCGGTGCCCCTGGAGAGAGGCAGGGTGAGGTCCCCAGGACCCAGAACACCCCCAGCCGGACACATCGGAAAGGGGGGACCTGGAGTTGGGTGGATGTGGGGTCGTGTTAGAGGGTTCCGCGTGGGCCCTTGTGAGAGCTCCTGCCCCCCGGGGGACCCCAGCTCCTCCAGTGCCACCGCAGTGTACTCAAACCCACGCTGGGGCTACCACCAGCTGGCTGGCGGCCCAGACTTGGGGACAGCATGGCCCCAGGCACACGGCACCCCGGCACAGTGCTGCTCCCTGAAATCTGGAAAGGACCCTGTAGTGTCCACTCGGCAGGTGGCCGTTGCCCCAGCTGGCCTCTTTACCTGTCAGGGACTTGCAGGCTTCATGCTGTCACCTCCTCCTCTGGAAAATCATTCACTCTGCAAATCCCTTCAGCGAAGGGGTGCGTCTCCAGCAGCACCGGGCAGCTCCCCGGAACCCCTGACCACATCAGGGGGAAAGGCCAGGCCGTGGCCAGGGTGCTGTCAGCAGCCCCGGTGCTGAACCGGACGCGAGGCGCTGTCCAGAACCCCGGTGCTGAACCGATGGGGGTGCCGAGCGCTTTCCCCAACCTGGGCGCATCGTAAAAGTTGCCTCGCGTTTTCCTCCTTTTCCTCCCCGGCTCCTCTCACACTCCTCGGTCTCTGACTCTCAGGAAGCCCCCTTCTCTCCCCGCGATCCTGGGGGCGCGCACCACGTGCACACATGCACGCATGCACACACAGAAATTAAAACTGGGACTCCTACATTCCCCCCACATCCGTGGCTCGTCCCGGAACTTACCCCCCACTACCACCAGGTAGCCGGTCCGGGTGCTGTTGGCTTGGAGCCCCTCGAAATTCGCCGCCACCTCTGTCCGCTTCCTGGGAAGCTGCACAGGTGTGGAGCCGCAGACCAGCCCCATCCGGCGTCCTGAAGCCCCAGGCCACCCCCCCCCCCCCCGCGCGGCTGCCTCTGCCCTCCCCCTGCGCTCACCTGGTGGCGGTCTGCTCCGGAGGTGCTGCTGGCTGCAGGAGCCCGGACCACCTGCGCTTTTATAGGCTTCTGAGGGGGCGGGGCTCCGGGAACCCTGGGTGAAGCTTAGGTAGCCGACCAATGAGAGTCCTCCTCAATTGAAGCTCCAAGGATTACCTCATAGGTTGTGGCCTCGGCTTCAGAATAAAAGTCTGGCGCGGGGCCCAGCGGCTGGAGTGTTTTCTTAAAGGGGAGGGGGCACTCCTGGCAGATACCTTTACAGTTTCACACTTTGCTCCACGACGTGTTCCCGGGACACGGAGTTCCCGGTGGGCTCAGGAGCTGCTCAGTGTGTGCCATTTCCGGTCAAGAGAGAGAAAACCAGAAAAACCCACCAGAAGAAAACAGAATATCTGGTCCACACAGGGGAAACTGAGGTCTTGGAGGATCCCGAGACCTGAGTCTTTGGATATTTTGTCTCCAAACCAGCTCATAACTCAGTTTACTGAGAAGGCTCTGAGGCGGTGAGCAAACCAGCGTGTAAAATCTGGGAGGCGCACGCTCGTCTTAATGTACGCAGGAGGCTGAGGCGGGGAGGATCCTTGTGAATTTGAGGCTGGCCTGGGCTACATAGTGAGTTTAAGGCCACCACGAACTACACAGCAAGATCCTGTTTCACAAGGAAAGAAAAGTCAAACCTAACCTGGGCAATTTAGCAACCCAGCCAGACTCTGCCCAAAATTAAAAAATAAAAAAATGGCTGGGGACATAGCTCAATGTGAAGGCCCTGGGTTCAATGCTCAGAGCAAAACAAAACAAAACAAAACTAGATTACTGGACGATAGAAAGATTTCTGTCCTGTCTCCACCTGAAAGTCCCCTTTACCAGGCGGGGGACCTGGTGGGAGGTCCTTAAATCATTGAATACAGAACCAAGGGGATTATGGGACCCCAGCTTTTTCTCTGAGTTTTCTCTGAGTTCGATTCCCAGCACACACAAAAAGAGAATTGTTTTTAGCTGGGTGTGGGGCTACATATCTGTAATTCCAACACTCAGAAGGCTGAGGCAGGAGGATCTCTGCAAATTTGAGCCCAACCTTGGCTATACATAGTGAATTCACGGGCATCCTGCATTGCATAGTGAGACCCTGTCTCCAAAAAAAATCTTTTTAAAAGCTGTGGGGAACCACCTAGATGATTGTCCTTGAAAAGAGAAGCAGCTGTCTCCATTTTGGATAAACTTGGCCCTGTCTCCATGTACTGATATGTCCAGAGCTGGCTGGGCTATTTCTTTGTCCTTTCAACTGGCTGTAAGTATTGTGAATTGAGTTAGCTGAGGAGTGGATTGTAATCTCTGAAGCAAAGTTACAGGTCAGTGTTACCCCACCCAGGGACCCCCCCAAATATGCGCTTGAGTGGGGTGGGGTGGGGAGCCATGCTCCACGCCGTGGGCTGGGACTGAGCCTCAAGAAACAGGCTGTGACTTCCCAGGGCAAGAAGGATTGTGCATTGGAGCTGAAGCAAGGACCCCAAATATTAGATGCTACTCAGCTGTGTTATGCAGACCCTCTCTCTCTCTGCATTTCTTGTCCCCCGCATATCATAGAGTTGATCTCAGCCCTCCTGCCTAGCCCAGCTCATGTAGGACACAGTCACATATTTCCGGCCACCTGCTCACGGAGCATTCATAAACCCGAGGCTGGGCCCTGGGTCGTGGCCTTGGACTCAGTGAACCCCATCTTGGCCAGACTTAGGAGCCCCGGCTGCCCATAGCTGTGCCTGTGTCATGTCTTTCTTCTTGCTGTGGGGTGCACCAGAAGTGGTAGACCGGAGTTCACTCACTAGAATTCCAGTAGCTCCTCCTTGGGGTGGCAAATATAAACCTTCCTGGACTGTCCTGAGTATAATTTGCAATGTGACGACATCTCCATGTTAGGCTCTATAAATGGCAGCCAGTCTATTGTCTTGTAGGTCCACCAAAGGTTCCCCGGGTCCTTTGTGTCCTTTGTGTCCTCTGGCTCCACCTCCCCCAACCCTTAGCAGCTGGCTTCCCCACATCTGTGCAGCTTGTCCTCTTCTAGAAGATTCCTTCAAAGCAGCCACAAGGGACACCTGAGAGCTGGCTCATTCTCGTGCGTGCCCTGCCCGGTCCTTCTTCACTACTAAGTAATATTCCACGGGGAGGTCAGGCCACGGCATGACAGCCATTCGCCTGACACCGGCCTCTAGCGTGTGTCCAGGTTCTGAGATGACAAATGGGCCTCTGTGAATGTGCCCACACAGGCTTGCGCAGGGCAGAGGGTTTTTGGTTCTCAGGTAAATACTTAAGAGCAAGTGGCTGTCTGGAAAAACGGGCTGTACACATGCCAAAGGTTAAAGCTGGGCCACCCCTCTCCTCCAGCAGGCACTAAGCTAAAATCAGAGTGGATCCGAGACCAGAGGGACAGGCCCAGTGCAGAAACGGGCACCTGAGATGAACACACACTTCTCAGATGAGGAAATGCAACAGCAGATAAATACGGAAGACGCTCTCCACATCACTGGTCATTGGACAGATGCAGATTAAAACACTGAGATTCCCTCTCACCCCGGAAGGAAGTGCTGTTAGCAACAAGTCAACCAGGGACAAATGCTGGCGGGGCTGCGGGGAAAGGGGCCCTTCCCCACTGCTGGTGGGGGTGCAGGCTGGTGCACCCACAGTGGAAATCAGCGCGGAGAAAACTCAGAAAACTAGGACTGAGGTGGGGGAAGATAGCTCAGCGGCACAAGTGCCTGCTTGGTAAGAATGTGCTCATGAGTTCGATCCCCCTGTACAAAAAACAAAACAAAACAAAAAACCCAAAAAACTAGGATTGGAGGTCCCATTCCACCCAGCTATTCCCCTGTGGGGGATCTTCCCAAAAGAATTAAACCTATCACACGACACTTACATATGTCCACTCCTGTTTACAGCAGCACAGTTTGTAATAGCCAGCTCTGGGAAACAACCTAGATGCCCATCAACTGAGGAATGGATGAAAAGATGTGGTCTTATTATAAATGGAGTACTACTCAGCCACGAAAAAGGATGGGCTGGGCACCTTTATAGGTAAATGGATGCACCTTGAGAACACACTCGTTAGTTAAGTAAATAAGACACACGTGTAAACATCGTACTGTTTCATCAGTGTAAAAAGAAAAAAACATGTATATGTGTGTGTATCTACAAAATAGCTGACAGTTATACTACTGATTTCTCTGAGTTCACTGAAGAGAGAGATTTGTGCCGGTGTTGTTTGGACAATTGAATGCAGATGTCTTGTGCCCTGGGTGAATGATTTGGGGGTGACAATGTACAATGTATGTACCATTGTTACTCCCTAGGGGGATAAAAGAGTGAAGGGCTGGCCCCGTAGCGACTGTGACTTGAACATTATAAGAAATTGCTAAAAACAAAAATTGCCAATCCCAGCACCTGGGAAGGCTGAGGCAGGAGGGTTGCCAGTTGGAACTCAGCCTGGACAAGATAAACACTTATCGAGACACTGTCTAAAAATATAAATAGGAAAATGGGCTGGGATGTAGCTCAGTGGGAGTTACGGTGTTCAGCCTCCAGTACTAAAAATAACTAGCTGGGCCTGGTGGCTCACACCTGTCATCCCAGCACTAGGGAGGCTGAGGCAAGAGGATTGTTGTAAGTTCGAGACCAGTCTGGGCTACAAAGTGAGCTCAAGGCCAGCCTGGACTGCAGAGTGAGACCTTTTCTCAAAAAAAATTTTTTTGATGCAGGTGACAAAGTGCATTGTGGGAACTCAGAGGAGTGCCTTGATGCTGTCCAGGTGGAGGTAAATCAAGGCAGGCTTCCTGAAGGAGGCGCCACTTTTGACATCCAGACTCAAGGTAGGGGAAGAAAAGTTTCTGAAAGCATATTCCGAGTGTGGCAACCAGCATGTGCAAAGGCCCGGGGGATGCTCTGAACTCGGGATGCTTGGACCAGTCAGGAGCAGCCAGCCTGTCCTCTCTGCCACCCCAGCCCTTCCAGCTGCCTTTGCATGCCCCAGGTCCATTTTCCCAGAGGCAGCAACTTCCCCTGGCAAGCTGGCTCCTGGAGGGGCCCTGTCCTGCCTTCCCCAGGCACCCCAGCTGCTTTCCAGCTCACGTCCTGTGTGACTCCCCGGGCTAATTCCATCTCCACCCCTGTCACCCACTGGGAACCCGGGCTTCTCGGAGAGGCCCTTGGCTCCAATCCCTCCCACTCCGGGACCCCAAAACCTGTCCATTTGCCTGGGTTCCAGGAGCAAGACAGGTGTGGGGGGCGGTGTGAATGAGCTGCATTTGGAAAAATGTCCCCATGAGATGGGACCTGATTCTCAAGCCCATGACAAGAATTAATTACGGGCTCACCCTGGGGCCCGGCAGAAGAGTCTGGGCACCACCCCTCCCGGCCTTGCACATGCACGGGCACACGTGTTTGCAGAGCAACTTTTCTCCTGCCCCGCTGAGCACGGACACGTAGGACCACACAGATGGTGGCCTCAGCTGGCCTGCTGTTCCCTCCAGTAGTGACAACTTCTGAATCCCCAAGGATTAAAGGAGCAGCGTTTCTCAGGGCGACCTCTACCTGCGCCCAGAAACCCGAGCCTGCAGCCCAGGCTGCTGGATTAGCAGCGGCCTCACCAGGGACAGCAGAGTGTGCAGACAGGACCACACGCAGGTCACCCTCCCCCGGGCCACCAGGGAACCCCTGCGAGGGTCTCAGGTCCCCCGGCGAGGCTATTCACACTTCAGATCCGAGGGCAAGGGGCGAATCCAGCTCCATGCAGCCTGGAACCAGCCCATGCAGCCCAATTGGTGACACTGGGCTTCTGCAGTGACCCAGCCACGGTGACAAATGTTTTATGGATGGTGACATAGTCAGGCTCATTTCTGTAGCTTTGTTTTTCACATCAAGGCAGAGATCTTGGCCCGCCCCCCCCTTCGGTACAAATGAGGTTGGAACCTCAGGGCCTTTGCACTGAGCTCCATTCCAGGCCCTTTTAATTTTTTATTTTGAAGCAGAGGCTCACCAAGCCACTAAGTAGCCCCACTGTGGGCTCGAATTTGCAATCCTCCTGCCTCAGCCTCCCAGGGTGCTGAAATGACAGGCAGGAGTAACCATGCCCGGCTGTACCCCATACTTTCTAGTCACCCCAGCACTCACAGATATTGAGTCCCCAATTGATATTTGTGCATGATATTGTGAGTGCCAGATTTGAACCTTTCAGAGCCTTCCAGAACCTTCTAGAACATTTCAGATTTCTGGTTCCTCCATCTTCCACCCTCATCCTCCAGAGAACCAAGACATGGAGTTTTGTTCTGGCTTGAATGACAGAAAAGGACAAATTGCTGACGCTCTATGGTCACACCAAGGGAGTTAGAGGGCTGTGGCGGGGGCTGGTGGGTGTCTCCCCTCCCCCCACGCACACCCAGGCTGATTTCCTGAATGGCCTTTCTCCCTGCCCCTGTCTGCTTCCAGAGCCAGTCTGCTGGCTCTCCCAGTGCTTCTGTGACCTTCACAGCATCCTCCCCATTAATCTCCTTTCTGCGTAAAACCACCCGCCATTGATGGAAAACCTGCCGAGATAGAGGGGGCTGGAGCTGGAGCAGAGAGGTCCTGGCCCCGCTCAAACAGCAAGGCAGGGCAGGGCAGGGAGCCGCCCCTGTAAAGAAAAACCCCTGCCCTGGGCCTAAGTTGGGCCTTGTCACCTGGGTGTGGAGTGAGCAGAGCCCTCAGCCCCTGAAAGGGTCCCTCCACTTCCCGCAGGCACTCAGGAGTACAGAGTGACAAAATCCCTAGTGTGACCTTCTCCTGACAGCCAACCACCCTCTTGGTGCAGTAGGGGAGGGACGGGAATCAAAGTTTCTGTCAACTAGGAAGATAAGGCAGGGCACACTCACAGCAGGAGAGAGGATAAAGACAGACAGGGTTGGGCCTCTTCACTTGGTTGGGGTTTTGAGACAGGACCTCGCTGTGTAGTACAAACACCATGTGAACTCACCATGTTGGCCTCCACCTCAAGGCAACCCTTCTGCCTCCGCCTCCTGAGTGCTGGGGTGACAGGCCTGTGCCGCCCTACCCGGTGGATTTTGAAGTTCCACCTAGTACGGCTGAGGATTGAGACCTACAACAGAACCTGCTACACAGTAGTTGCTCAGTTAATGAGGCTCAGTAAAGGAAGGAACAAAACAAAGAGCAGGAGAGATCTGGAGAGCTACTGGGGTGGGGTGGGGGCGGGGGGAGGGGCCACAAGTGTCTGCAGCAGCTTTTCATGTGAAAGCCTTCAACCTGCGTGTGGTACCGGGGATCGAACTCATGACCTCATGCTTGCCAGTGGAGCTCATTTTTGCGAGAAAATCTACAGAGTAACAATTCTCACCGCTGGCCAGTTCTGCAGGACCTCCCTGCTTCCAGCCCTAGGGTTTAATCAATGGGGAAAAGAAAGAAAGAAAGAAAGAAAGAGAGAGAGAGAGAGAGAGAGAGAGAGAGAAAGAAAGAAAGAAAGAAAGAAAGAAAGAAAGAAAGAAAGAAAGAAGAAAGAAGCACGAACCCTGGAGACAGCCTCAGGAAGCGACTCTTAGAAGCTCCCCCAATTCCTAATGAGCTGGCCACATGGTAATCGCTCGCTGCTGTTTGTTGAGTGCCTACTATATGCTTTGGATATATTCTATCTATAAATAAGACCGGTGCCAATAAAGCATCATGATTGATTGATTGACTGATTGATTTACTTACTTGTGGTACTGGGGACTGGCCCAGGGAGCACCGAGTTCCAGCCCCAGGCATTTATTGATTTATTTATAGTTTGAGATCTGGTGTCTCCCAATTACTAAGTCTGGTTTTGGGTGTGTGATCCTCCTGCCTCAGCCTTCCAAGGAACCTCCTTGGACTGCTCTTCCCTGCTTGGTTGGGACCAACGAGGAATCACGAGGAATCACGGGGCTCAGGGAGGTGAAGCAACTCACCAAGACCCGCACGGTACAGAAACAGGAAGGATGAGGTTTGAACTCGGTCTGCTCAGGGCTGCATCTTTTCCTAGGTCCCCTTCCAGAGGTAAAACTTCCCTATTTACCGTGTGGGAGGAAACCCGGCTGAACCGCCACGGCGGGTTTATTCGAAAATAGCCAACAGCAACTGAACAGTACCTATAAGGCCCGTTTTAAGCATCTAATCTAATCTCAGCACTCTTGGAGGCTGAGGCAGGAGGATCTCACCTTGGAGTTCAGCCTGGGCAGTTTAGCAAGATTCAAAAGGAGGCGGGGGTGGGGATCTGGCTCAGCAGAAAGGCCCTGGAGTTCAATCCCCATGACTGCAAAAATAAAAAAATAAATCTGTCCCCTGATCGCCAAAATCCAGTGTCACACGGACAGGACTGTGGCCTGGAAATCCGGCTTCCCAGGTGTCCCCGCCCCCCGCAGCGCCCCAGCCCCCCCACAACCCCCAGGCCGCCGGGCGCAGAGCCGCGTTCCCTCAGCAATTACGGTAATTAGCCGCGGGAGGGAGGGGACGGAGAGGAGGAGGGGGCGGACTTTGGCCCGGGAGAGCCGCTCACCTTCGGGCCTCCTGATTGGTCCGCGCCGGGCACGTGACGTACGCTGCAGACTTGTTGCTGGGCATCCCGGCGTTGCCAGGGCAACGCGCGCCGCCGGCTCAGTGCGCAGAGTACCAGGGAGAAGAGGATGCGACGGGGTCTCAGCCTGGGCGGGAGCCGCTCAGGGGGGACTGGGGGTGCCGGGCGAGCGCCACCGCCTCCCCTCCGGCTCCCGCAGGCCCCAGCCCCCCAGCCCGGAGCCCCGAGGGCCCACGACAGGACCTGGCTTCCGTGGGGGTGGACAGCGGCAGGGGGGGCAGCCTAAGGCCCAGGGATGGCGTCAGCCCGGTCCCTGCCCCTCCGATCCTCCTGTTTATCGCCACAGCCCCCGTGCCCGACCCCCAACCTGCGCAGAGCCCGGGCTGGGCGCTTTGGATGTCATTGTTTTTTACGTGGCAGTGAAGAAGGTGTCATATGGGTAGTGATTGCCATATGACAGACAGGGAAACTGAGGACCACAGCCGCGGAGGCTGAGACTCCACCTCCAGGAGGGTCTGCTAAGGGCCCCACACCTTATAAAATGTCTTCTGATAACGTCTAATAATAATATTATCCTGCCTGGCTGGGCACGCAGGTGCCTGCCTTTGATCTCAACACCCCCAGGAGGCTGAGGCAGGAGGATCACCCAGCCTAGGCAACTGAGTGACTTAGCAAGACCCTGTCTCCAATACATGCATAAATAAGTAAATATATGGCTGGTGAGGCAGCGCAGTGTGAAAGTTTTGGGTCCACTCCCGAGTATTACAAGAAAAAAAAAGTCAATATAATGTTTTATCACCTAAGCATGGACACGACATCACCTCATCACTATTTGTTTATTGCCATAAAATATATATTAAAAAATTGGCTATGTAAGCCGGGCATGGTGGCTCACGAATGTCATCCCAGCACTCGGGAGGCTGAGGCAGGAGGATCGTTGCGAGTTCGAGACCAGCCTGGGCTGCAAAGTGAGCTCAAGGCCAGCCTGGACTGCACAGCGAGACCCTGTCTCAAAAAGGCCAAAAAAGCTATTTTAACTGTTGTTCAGTGGCTTTCGGCACATCCTCATACTGGGCTGGGGGTTTAGCTCAGCGGCATAAGCACCTGCCTTGCAAGCGCGCAGTCGTGAGTTCGATCCCCAGTACCGATTTAAAAAACAAAAAAAAACATACCAATGAAGGAACAGCTTCGAGATCCCTGCTTTCTTCCACCCCCTGGGAACCCCGAATCCACTGTCCCCCACCCCCGCTACAACTCACCTGTTGGAGGTGAATGCCATCACGCAAGAGCTGTGCTCTTGGGCTGAGTGTCCTGTCTACAAGCTTCATCCGTGCCTTAACACGCATCGGAATTCCTTTCCTTTCACTGAGCATGGAGGCACGTGCTTTTCCTCCTAGCTGCTTGGGAGGCTGAAGCAGGAGGATCTTGAGTTTGAGCCAGCCTGGCGGGCCTGTTAGGTGCCGAGGTGCCGATCTGTCTAGACGTGCGATGTTTTCCGGTTATTCTAGAGGAGGGGAGAATCAGGGTCATTTCACAACTTGTGTAAAAAATACTTAACAAGCCCAGTGTGGTGGCGGCAGTACTTGGGAGGCTGAGGCAGGAGGATCACTCAGAGCTCCAGGCCAGCCTTGTCTATAAAATGGGTTCAAGGCCAGCCTGAAACGAATAGTGAGGCCCTGCCAAAAACAAAACAAAATGATCAAAACCATAACATGCCAAGAATGCTGGTACAGCTGTATCCCGCGCTAGAAAGACTGACGTGGGAGAATCACCCGAGAGTTCAAAGCCAGCTTCAGTGACATAGCATGATTCTGTCTTTAGACACAAAACAAAGCACATAAAATGAACCATAATCAGGGGACGGCTCAGTATTATGAAATCTATTCACTTTTTTCTTGCACCGCACCAGGAAAACTTCCTACCTGCCTCTGGGGCCTTTTCTTTTCCCTTTTCTTTTCTTTTTGTTCTCTTTCTTTGTGTGGAGATTGAACCCATAGCCTTCACACTGAGTTACGTTCCTAATCCATTTTAATTCCATTTCATTTCATATTATTTCGAGCCAGGGTCTAGCCTGTCGCTAAACTCCCCTAGCAAGGCTTGGACTTGCGAGCCTCCTGCCTCAGCCTCTAGGATGCCAGCCTGCACCGCCATGCCCAGGCTTCTTTTGTATTTTGCAAAGAGTGTCACGGGTTGCAGGAGCAGCACCAGGATCCCTTGACCACCGCCCACCTATTTCATAGGGTGGTACATAGGGGAGGTGGTACTGGGGATGGAACTTACGACCTCGCGCTTGCCAGGCAGGCGCTTGTGCTGCTGAGCTAAATCTGCAGCCCAGGTGGTGCCGTGTTCCTAGATGTGCTTTGTTCAGATTAACGAGCCAGGTGAGGGCCCCGGCAGGTCTGGGAACCAAGCTGTTCTCCTGCATAATTGAGGCGCAGCAAACGCATGAATTTTCATGCTGGTGCCACACTACCAAGCAGCCTACGGTCCATATTCAAACGTCCCCATCTGTCCCTGTCTTATTCACCCCAGTGATTGCTTTGGCGATCTGGGATTCAACAAGGATCACGTTCCCGTCCGGACTATCCTGACTTATTGTCTCCGGTGACCCGGAAGGGAAGCGCTGGCGCTGTCCCCTAAGCCTTTGGTCTCTCTCATCGGATCCACCCCTTCTGCATGCATGGATTGAGTGCCTGATGCATGCCAGGGGGTGGCGGGGGACCCTGTTCTGTCTTCCTGGACCCAGGTGGGGTGCAGGGGTGCTGGGTCATTTCATCATTTCTGGTCCCTTCCACCTGACATCCGGGCTCTCCTGCTCCTGGCTGTGTGACCTTGCCTCAGAAGCCTTGCTTTGCTGGGCCGCGGTCTCCTGGCCTGGAAGTCAGTGGTCTGAACTCCACTGGCTGTGTGTGTGAGCACACGCTGGCTCAGATGGGGACAGTTCACACTCAGGAGCATTATTATTCTGTGAGTCTGGTCTGTGCACACTGGGGCCAGCTGCACGTGCTCTGTGCGGGCGTCCTGGACGCTGCAGGATGCAGAGTGGCATCCCTGGCTCACACCTGCTCCACACCAGCGGCTCCCCCCAGTGTAACAGTCACATGTGTCCCTAGACTCCAGCCAGGGTCTCCAGAGGAGATGTAGATGGGGTGGGGACCACTGATCCAAGATGAGTGACTCTAAGCATGGCAGCCACAAGCTGGGGCTATGTACGTGTGATGTACCTGTCCCAGTGCTCCAGGAGGCCGAGGCAGGGGCGGGGGAATCTCAGGTTTGAGCCCAGCCTGGGCCACTTAGAGACATGGCAAGATCCTGTGTCAATGCCTGGCCATTTTGCTGGGTCCAGTACTCAGGGGGCTGAGGCAGGAGGATCACTGTAAGTCCAAGACCAGCCTGGGCTACAAAATGAGCTCAAGGCAGCCTGAACTGCATAGCGAGACCCTGTCTCAAAACCAAAAGTAAAAACTGGGGATATAGTTCAATGTGAAACCAGGGGTTCGATCCCGGTACTAAATGGGGAAGACAAGACGAACCCCCGCAAATCCAGGGCCGGAGCCTCCAGTGATCGGAAGCGGCCAGTGAAGCCCGCTGAGGTCGAGGCCCCGCAAGGGTGCGATTTCCAAGCCTCACGCAGACACCTGGAGGCTGCGCCGGCTCCCCTGCTGGCCATGGCACTGGGGTCCGGGCACCCCATCACTGCTGTGCGGAGAACAGGGCTCAGGTGTCAGTTCAGCAGCTGTGTGGTGGCGCCAGCCAGGTGCAGGCGGGGAAGGGTGTCCTGACTGACAGGACGCCCGATAATCCCCATGCTTCATTTGTGCCCTCTGGATCTGCCCAGCTCCCCGGGAGGCCAGCCTGGTGGCCCAGGACAGTAAGCAGTACCAGGACACAGGGGTTGAACAGGGGTCGTTTGGGGTTGTCTGTAACCCAGCTTCCTGGGGAGGCTGAGGCAGGAGGATCACTGCAAGTTCAAGGCCAGTCGGGAAATTTAGTAATTTACAGAGACCTTGTCTCAAAATAAAAATAAGAGCAGGGCAAGGTAACACAGATCTGTAATCCTGGCACTCCAGGCCTGAGGCCGAAAGGTTGCCTGGAGTTCAAGGTCAGCCTGGAATATGCAGTGAGGTCACCACTGACACCCAGCCCACGCATGGGGAGATGGGGGTGGCATTTGTTGTTGTTTTCTTTTTTTCTTTATTTTTTTCAAATAGGTTCTTACTTCAACACACTATGGAGCACAAACTGGCTTCAAACCTATGACAACCCTCCTGCCTCAGCCTCCTGAGTGCTGTAAGGGCAGGCGTACCCCACCACACCAGTTTTTCTGGGTGTGTGCTAATGATTTTTAACATTCTCACCTGACTTCTCCCCAGTGTATCTTGTTCTCATTCTAAAGGACATTGATGACACAGAGGACATAGAGCGAGTGGTGGCTTTGGCGCTGCTGCCCATGGGGGCAAATGAGGGGCAGAGAGGGTGGGGATGTGGGTGAGCCAGAGCTCAGAAACCCCAGTTCCAGCCGGGGCTCCTGTCCGCACTCCCTCTCCAACGCCAAACTCAGGACAGAGCCTGGCGAGGGCCTGGCCACAGTGCTCTGACCTCTCCTTCTAGAACATTCTATGCTTGTCTCTTTCTTTTTTTCCAGTACTGGAAATTGAACCCAAGCCTTTCACGTTGAGCCCCAACCCCAGACCTTCTCATGTTTTATCTTGCAGCAGGACCTCATTAAGTCACTAAGTTGCTTAGGCTGGGTTCTAACGTAGGATCCTCCTGCCTCAGCCTCCCAGAGTGCTGGGCGGCATGCCTGGCTTACACGCAACACCTTTCTCATCTATGAATTCTAAAGATAGAAAAATTTACACTAAGGCAGCAAATGAAAGAGAGAGAGAGAGCAGAGAGACAGGGAAATACAAACAACATCCTCTGGAAACCATGGTAACCAGAGTGACTGGGACGGAGGTGCTGAGGAGGGTAATAGCAGTTCTCTGCTCACGCGCGCGCGCGTGTGTGTGTGTGTGTGTGTGTGTGTGCGCGCGCGCGCGCCTGTGATGTCTCCTGTAGTACACGGGGGAGGGAGGAGGCGTCCGCAGGGAGACACCATGGAGATGTCTGCATGTGCACACACGTGTGTGTGGATGTCTGTGTCACAGCTGTGCTTGACCTCGTGACATCGTGTGCAGATGTGTGACAGAAGAGACATTTTAGTACGAGAATCTGCACACCACCGGGCGCAGTGGTGGCTGCCTGTCATTGCAGCACCCTGGGAGGCTGAGGCAGGAGGATCTCAAGGCTGAGCCCAACCTTGGGCAATTTAGAGACTTAGCAACACCTTGTCTCAAGAGAAAAAATTAAAAAGGGCTGGGGGTGGAACTCAGTGAGGAGGCAGGCCCTGGGTTCCACCTCCAGGACCAGGAAGAAAAGATCTGGGAGTGAGAAAAAAGAAATAAATTTGGCATATTTTTTTGTGTGTCCTCAAAACAAGTCGGGGGAAAAGCAAACGTCCCACCCAGACACCGATTTCTGGTTTTTTCATAAGATTTTAACGAAGAAGCTGGGCAGAGGTGCTGGGAGGGGCAAGACTTGCTTGGTGGGGTGTGGCGCCCCATCTGTGGCCGCTCGGTGACCCTGCAGAGGGGCACCAGTGAGGTGAGGCAGGATCAGGTAAGCGTGCAGGTCACAGGCAGGGGAGGACAGTTAAGCTGCAGGGAAGACTGGTTAATCCCAGTGTCTGGCTGTCTCCACCTGGCGGGGCAGGGTCCGAGGGGACAGGGGTGGGGGAGACGCAGAGGGAGCCAGGTGTTGGGGACCGAGGCCCCATGGAAGGCATAGAAATAGGCAAACAGAGAGATGGGGGGAGCAGGGACAGAGAGACAGGGACAAAAAGAGACAGAGATGGAGCCAGAGACACACAGACAGGGGTGAGGAAAAGGGTCCAATATGAGTGAGACCCTAAAGTAATCAGAAACTCTGGGTGTGGTGGTGCACAGCTGTCATCCCAGCACTCCAGAGGCTGAGGCAGGAGGGTTTCTGTGAGTTCAAAGCCAGCCTGGGCTACATAGTGAAACTCTATCTCAAAGAACAAAACCAAACCCTAAAGTAATCAGAAACAATCAGAAACCCAGAAAATTGCAGTGACTCAGACAGGCCACCAAGGGACAAGAGGCAGAGTCCCAGGCAGAAGGGCAGCATCTGGAGATGGGGAGCTGGGGTCACTGAAGGTGCTTGGTGCTGGAATCTGGATATGGAGATCCCCAAGGCTCGTGTGTTAAGAGGCTTGGTCCCCAGATGGGTGGTATCAGGAAGTGGTGGGGCCTTTAAGAGGTGGGGCCTAGTGGGAGGTCATTTAGGTCATTGGGGGGCATGGGCTGGGAGGGAGTTTTAGGAACCCAGGCCCATCCTCTTTATCTGTTTTGTTCCCTGGCTATGAGGGGGGCTGTTTATTCTCTACTCTTATTTTATTTTGTTTTCTTGGGGGTTTTTTGTTTTTTGTGTTTTGTTTTTGAGACAAGGTCTTGCTGTGCAGTCCAGGCTAGCCTTGAACTCACTGTATAGCCCAGGCTGACCTCGAACTCCTGGTGATCCTCCTGCCTCAGCTATCTGCATGCTGGGATTATAGATATCCACCACCGTGCCTGGCTTTTTGACTCAGTTTACCTCCTGTGGTTCAAATAAAGTTTTTTCAAGTGGTCTTCTGTCTTTCCCCATCCAGATGGCTTGAGTCATTGCTTTCCTTGGCTTGGGTCAAGCTGTGAATTTGACTTTATGGGAATTACTTTCCTCTGCTTTGTACTGAATAAAACATTTACCCAGGCAGATTTTACTGTCCATGTCAGTGGGATTCTGTGGACTGCAAGTGACAGAAAACTCCTCTCAAATAGATGGGCAACCATCAGCCACAGGTCCCACAACAGGAAACCCGCAGAGCTTTGGTTCACACCTGTGTGAGTCTCTTTTCTACCATGGTAACACATGCCTGAGATAATCACATTTAAAGAAAAAAGGGAAGCCTGGCATGGCAGTGCATTCCTGTAAACCCAGCACTCTGGAGGCTGAGGCAGGAGGATTGCTATGAGTTCCAAGCCAGCCTGGGCTTCACAGCAAGATTCTGTATCCAAAAACCCAAATCAAACCAAATGACAAAAGGGTTGCTTGGTTCATGGGTGTGAAGTTTCCAGACCATGACTGACTGGCTCTGTTGCTAACAGGAGCCAGGAGGTGCGGTAGAATGTGGGCCACTATGGCCTTTGAGGCCACACCCCCCAATGACCTAATGCCTCCTACTAGGCCCCGCCTCTTAAAGGGTCCACTACCCCCAATAGCAGCATCCTAGGGGCCAAGCCTTTTAACACACAGTGACACAGACAGAAGAGCCAGCCCTCTCTTTTCCTCCTTGTCAACTGGAGGGGAGCATGGTAGAGCCAGCAGCGGTCACATTCCAACCTCACCACCACTTCCCCGTGTCCCCCTTGCTTCCCCACCGTGCACAGGGACAATTAGGGTCAGTGTCCTCCCAGGTTATGGAGCAGCCACTGTTGTCCACTCCACAAGGCGCAGCTCTGCCACCGAAGAAGGGAGGAGGTGCCGTGGCATGGCTGAGCCCAGGGGGAAGGATCTGGGCCCACTGTTAGCACTCCAACCCCACCCCCACAGCTGCCCTTCCAGAAGGTTCCCTGGTTTCAGCCCCTCCCCCTCACTCCATGTCACCATGATAGTGGGGGCTGTCCAGGAGCCCTGCACCAATCACAGCCCTGGGCTCGGACCAATCACCAGCCTGCAGCTGCTATATAAGCAATCGCTAACCATGGACTGGATCCTCTTAAACTGTGAGTCACACTAAGCCTTTCTTCCAAGTGGTTAGTCTCAGGTAGCCAGGAAGCCAATACACATGGTAACAGGAAGCCATGTCTGTCCCCATGAGTGGTCAGTCCATCCTCTCCCCACTCTGGTACCCACAAGTCCACTTCCTGTCTCTGGATTCATCTGTCCTGTTTGTTTCCTGTCCAGGGAGCCCACACTGTGTGTCCTTCTGTGTCTGATGTCTGTCACTCAGCATACCATCCTCAGGGTCCCTTCACACCGTGATGAGTTTCAAAGCCCTGCTCTTTTTCTTGGCTGCATAATATTCCAGGGTGTGGATTCATTCTTTGGCAAATCCTTGGGTTGGTCCCACTTTGGGGCTGTTATTGAATGATCTGCTGTAGACATTGATGCACACACTTTTGCATAGACTTACCCTTTAATTTCTCTTAGTGTAGACCTGGGTACAGAATAGCAGATTGCACTCCTGTTATGGACAGGGGTGGGTCCGGTCTCCAGCTGGGTATTTCTTGTGTAAGTTGCTCTGTTTCATCTGTGAGAAACAGCCCCACAAGGACAGGAATTCCCCTCTGGTTTCTCACTACTGCATCCCTCAAGTCCAGCCTGGTGTGGGAAGTGTAATAGGTGCTTGATAAATGTGTGAGTCTTTCCCCTCCAAGCCCTAAGGATGGAACTACTGACCTTACACTGAGCTACATCGCCAGCAGTTTTTTATTTTGAGATAGTGTCTCTTGAAGCTCCTGTGTGGCTCAGGCTGGGTTTGAACTTGCGATCCTCCTGCCTCAGCCTCCCAGAAGCAGGGATGTGTACCACCATACCCAGCTGCAACACACATTAGTAGACAGGAAGTCGGGCCATGGAGATCTTCACAGTGACCCTGGTGCACATGATCCTGGGGACAACGGACCTTCCTGCCTGAGTGCTCTTAGGAATATGGGGGGCTGTGCAGGCTGTGTCTCTGCTGACTCTCCTCCCTGAAGAATCGCCTCTCTGTCTCTCTCATCTGCCTCTTAGCTCACCGCTGGGGGTTTCCTTGCTTTTTCTGTTCAGAGCTCATCCCTCTTTCTTGACTGATGTTTTGCTGGGCTGGGAGCAGGGATTGCAAGGGGGCAGGTAAAGAGGGAGCAGCAGAGAAAGAGGAGGAGGGGACAAAAAGAAAGGAAGTAAAGAGCATGGTCACAGCCCAGAAAGCTCTAACACACAGCTTTCCAACAACTTGGGCTTCAGATAGCACAGTGACACAGGACACTGAGAAGGGGCCCCAGCCCTAGTAAAATTTGCTGTGGTGCACAGAGCCTCACGTACACATAAGGGCTGCAGATGCGCCTACCTTTGCTCTCACTCCAACAGGTAGGAGCCACACTCCCGGACTCACATTCACAGATGTGCCACGGTCACCAGGAACGCGTGCAGCCTCAGCCGGCCACCCTGGTCCACCCTAGCCTCAACTGATGGCTATATGAGTAACCAGGAAGGAGACAGCCTGGCAAGGCTGCACAGGTCTTTCCAAGAAATGCTGGCGATTTGGGGGTTGATGGGAAAACATTTACCATAAGAGAGATTTCCAGTCACGTGCACGTACTTATCATCCATCCACAAGGCCAACCAGGTGACCTACAGATCTCACACTAGGCCCCACCTCTTAACCGTCCCATCCCCTCCCTGGAGTGATAATCTGGGGGTCGAGCCTGTAACATGGGCCCAGGGCGCACTGAATCTCAACTGTCCCAGTGTTGCTAATCATCAGGGAAATGCAAATCATAATCTTTTTTTCATTTTTTTTTTTTTAGACAGGGTCTCACCATGTAACCCAGGCTGGCCTTGAACTCGCAGCGATCCTCCTGCCTCAGCCTCCTGAGTGCTGCGATGACAGGCGTGCGCCACCAGGCCTGGTGCGAGCTATAATCTTTAGGGGTCTCTGTACTCACAGGAGGTGAGAGCTCACGTTGGCAGGGTGGGGAGGAGTCAGAGCCCTGCGCCTTGCTCGTTGGCTTGAAAAATGGCTCAGCGCTGTAGAGAAGAGGGGACTGGCAGCTCCTCAGGGAGGGAAACCCCGGGACCAATCCTTCCCCTCCTCGGCAGGAGCGGCGCTGGTGTTTGGTGCCATGGTTTCTCCCAGAGGAGCTCATGAAGCTTCTTTGCTGATACGAACTGTTATTGTCAGAGGAGCGCGGGACCTCGCTGTCGCCGAGGGTGGCTGCGGCGCTTTTCTGGGGCGCCCTGGTCCTTCCTCTGAGTGTCGCTGCCTGGCTCCAGCGCAGACCCGCAGCCGGCTGGCACAGCTCCTCCACTCCGCGGGCGCGGGCTTTCCAGCCTCCGGCGCTGACCTCGGGGCCTTCCCAGTGCAGACCCGCGAGACAGACTCGCGTGAGTCACTGCCGTGGGCTCTGGGCCTCCAGCTGGACTCATGTAGGACGCTGCCGTGGGATCCGGGCGCCGAACTGGGTTCTGTGGGATCTCTAGTGCGTGGACAGGTTGCCCGCACTCTTTCTCTTGTATCTGACTCTTTGGGTAACTGTTATAAAATAATCCTACAAACTATGTGTCCTGAGATGGGCGCGGTGGCTCACACCTGTCATCCCAGTACTCGGGAGGCTGAGGCAGGAGGATCGCTGCAAGTTCAAGACCAGCCTGGGCTACAAAGTGAGCTCAAGGCCAGCCTGAACTGCACAGCGAGACCCTGTCTCAAAAGACAAAAGAAAAGAAATTATGTGTCCTGTGTTAAATTGTTTTCCTCGCAAACCCTCCCACACCTCCATACCCCTGTGGTCCCAAGTCTGTCCACCTGTTTGCATGTAGACCTGCGCCCTTGTGTGCCCGTGAACACCTCTGTCCCTGTGTGCACCTGCGTCCTGCCCACAGCTGTTCTCAGCAGGTGATTCTGAGCTCCGAGGCACCTGCAGGAACCCACAAAGCTCGACCCCTCCTCTCCCCTCCCCCGTTCCATCTGCCTGTCTTATGTCTGTCTGTCCCTTCCTTCCTCCCACTGATTTCCTTTAAAAAGCACCTGTTCATCGATTTTTCATTTCTCTTATCTCACACATCTGTCCAGAGTAGTCATAGAGCTGCACCACCCTCTCTCTTAGGTTGCAGAGATTTCCAAGGTACACCGGAGTGTATGTTGACAGTCTCCTCCTGGTCACTTGAGGTCTCCCCCAGGGTGGTGAGTTTCTGTTTTCTCTTTCTGGGGTGTTTTCTTACTAGGGAAAATGTATGTGTAAGGCGGGGCATGGTGGCTCACGCCTGTCATCCCCGCACTTGGGAGGCTGAGGCAGGAGGATCACTGAGAGCTCAAGACCAGCCTGGGCTACACAGTGAACTCAAGGCCAGGCTGAACTGCATAGAGAGACCCTGTCTCAAAAAGACAAAAAGTAAAACAAAGGCCAGCTTGGACTTCACAGGGAGACTCTGTCTCAAAAAATTATATATATATATATATATATATATATATAGAGAGAGAGAGAGAGAGAGAGAGAGAGAGAGAGAGAGAAAGCACATATATTATATAACAATATATAGTGTGTATATAGAATCCTATAAAACATAGTATGTAACGTACTAGATATAGAAACACAAAGTAGATACATCTACATATAACACTATCATAATTTAAATATGTAGACATATACCTAGAATGTATTCTACATAAAAATATAGAGAACACATATATAATTATATGTCACATCCCCTATATTAATTATGTCAGTTGCTTTCCTCCATCACTGTGAAAAAGAATGTCTGCTATAAACATCATTTTTAGCCAAGTGTGAGGTGCGCAGCTGTAATTCCAGCACTTGGGAGGCTGAGGCAGGAGGATTGCCATGAGTCTGAGACCAGCCTGGGTCAAGTTGCCCAGCCTGACCTCAAATCTGTGATTGTCCCACCTCAGCCTCCTGAATGGCTCAAAATATAGGCGCAGGCCTACCATTCCTGGGGAGGTGCATTCTTTAGTATAGAGCATTTGATTAGGAATGAAGCTGCCAGGAACCTCCCGCTAACACAAGACTTTCACAAATACGAAAGTGAATCATAAAGCATTTTAGCTTTTAAAAGCATTTTAGATTGAGGAAATATCCAACATCCACAAACAAGGAAAAAGAAAATAGCCCGAATGTCTTCACTTCCAAGTTTTTAATTTGCAGCAATTTTTCAGAATCAAGTTTCATTCACAAACATTTCACTAGTCTCTAAAAAAATATGAAGATTTAAAAGAAATATGTAATCTCTTGCCTGGCATAGTGGCTCATGCCTGTATGCCCAGCACTTGGGAGGCTGAGGCAGGAGGATCTCCTAGAGTGGGAGGCCAGCCTCGGCTACATAGTGAGTTCAAGGCCCGTTGGAACTACACAGTGAGACCCTAAAAAAAGACCTCAAAAAATGCCTATGATTCTCACACAACCTGCATTTTCTGTGGCGTGAGTTGACAGACCTATCGAGGGAGTGGGGCGTTGAGGTCCCTGAGTTCTTAGCCACCCCCTTGACCCCATCCAGGGACAGTCCCAGGACACAAGAGTGCGTCTACAGTCCCAGCCCTTTGTATTTTCCTTTGCCACAGGGTTTTGCTAAGTTGCCCAGGCTGACCTCAAAGCCAGAACCCTCCTGCCTCAGCCTCCCAGGTAGACAGGATGACATGGGGGTGCCACTTGCGGTAGACCTTCCATTTGGCGCCTGACAGGGTTACCGTGGGCGACATGTCCTGGTAGCTGGAGGCCAGTGTGTGGTCTCTGCGTGTGTGCACGCACGTGTGCCCCGGGCTTTCACGTCCCTGTCTGGCTCCCTGCTGAGGCTTGGGGGGGCTGGCGGTGCTGGGGGTGACCTGGGATGGGGCGCTCTTAGGCTTAGCGTGGCCCCTCCTCCTTCCCTCCCAGCTATCCATCAGACCTGCGCCTCAAGTCTCTGGGTCCCCTCGCGGGTGCATTGGGCTGGGAAACAATCACGTGAGCCCCAAGATCCCAGGGGAGTGGCTCTGAAAGGGAGGGTCGCAAAGGAGGAGAAGAAAGTGAGAGGCGCGGCCCAGGGGAGGAGCAGGTTCCCAGGGGCGGGGCTTCGGGATCGAGGGGGCGGGACCAGGAGCTCGGGGGCGGGGCTAGGGGTGGGGCTCAAATGGGAGGGTAAGGGGCGAGGCGCGGAGGGCAGAGGGGCGGGGCAGCTGGGGGCAGGGAGAGGGCCCAGAGGGGGTTCAGCAGAAGGGGTGGGGGTTAAGGCCGGGGGCGACTTGGAGGAGTGAGGGCTTGGAAAAGGAGAGCTCAGAGGGGCCTCGGAGAAGGGAGGGACCCCACCAATGTTGGGGGATGGGGTGGAGGTGCCTTGGGGGGCCTGGGAGCTTCTACTGTGAGGTGCTTCAGTCAATCCCCAAGGGCTTCCTGGAGGCGGCTGCGTCCTCACGGGAGGGGCTCACACCCTCCTCCCCGCAGGGAGGGAACCCCAAGGGAGGGGACCCCAGGAGAGGGGACCGAGGGCCTGGCCCTTGCGGACCAGGGGTCGGAGCTCCACCCCTGGGACCCCTTGAGTGGCGGGGACCCTCCTCTTCCAAATCAAGCGTGGAGGAGGGGCAGGGGCTTGGCGTGGGGACAACCAGAGCCGGCCCTTCCCGGGGCGGGGGTCCTCGATGCCCCCACCACGCGCCCGCCCGTGGATCAGGGGTCCTGGCCAGCGCCCCCTACCGTGGTTCGCTCGGTTCCTGCCTGCCCCTCCCCCACCTGTCCCTCCCCCATCTGTTTCCCAGCTGGGGAATGGCAGCGTCCGTCGTGTCCACCTCCCCACTGGCCTCCGCGGCTGGACCTCAGATCCTCCCTTCCCTGTCTTCCAGGCCAGAGACCTCCCTGCCTCTCTCCCCTCTGCCGAGGTCCCCTGGCAGCCACAGGTCCCTCACTGGCCTCGGGCAGTCTGCACCGAGCAGGGTGCCAGGACTGAGCTGGAAGCGGGGTGGGGTGTGGGAGATGCTCGGAGGGGTCCCGCCTCATGTCAGCAGGACACGGGGTGTCATCTCTCACCGGTGGGCCGGGGCCGGGGCGGGCAGCTGTACCTAGGGGGCGCCAGACCTGATTTGTCCCCTGGCTCTAGGGACGCTGGCACCCGGGGTTTTTCTTTGGGGCTAGCGTCCTGGGCACTGTGGGGTGCTGAGCCCCCCAGTAGGATGATCAGACAGAGGCACCTGGGGGGGCTGGGGGGAGCAGGTGCAGAGCCCCCCCCAGGTGCCACTCTGGTATCACGTGGCGGGATCAGGCTCTTCCTCTGAGACCTGGGCTTCGCTGTGAGTCTGCCGTGGACCCCACAGGACCAAGGCCCCAGTTTCCGAACCTTTCATGGAGGAGGGAATGGGTCACCCACTGTTCCGGGGCTGCGTGGACTGTGACTGCCTGACCCTCAGGCCTTTGCAAGTTAGAGGAGCCCTGCCCCGGGGAGGGCAAAGGAGCAGAGATGGAGTGCACGGAGTGGGCAGTGAACGAACCAGAAGGCCCAGCTCTGCAGTGCAGCTCTTGGGGAGGCTGAGACAGGACGGCTGCAAGTTAGGGGCCAGCCTGGGCGACTTAGCAAATTAGCAAGAGCCTGTGTTAAAAAAAAAAATTATATAAATATATTTGTATTATTCATTATATAAATATTGTATTTATTTATTATCTAGTTATCTATATTTAATTATAAATAATTATTTATTATATAAGTATATATTTTATGCATAAAATATATATTGTATATTATATATTTTATGTCTTTTTTAATATTTTTTATATATATATATATATATATATATATATATATATTTCTTAAAGGGCTGGGATTGTAGCTCAGGGACCCTGGGTTCAATCTCTAGTACTACAAAAGAAAAAAAAAATCCCGTGCGTAGTTGTACGTAGGTGTTTTGAGATGATTTATTTATTTATCTTTTTTGGTAAGGGGACTTGAACTCATGACCTTGCGAGCGGCGTCCCTGTCATCACACATGCAGTCAACAGCCGAGCTCGGGCCAGCGTCCCCGCTGCAGAATCAAGAGTCCCCATGGTCCTCTGCGCTCCTCAGCTACTGCGCGCCACCCCGGGCTTCATTCATTCGCTTCCCGCCCTGGTCAGGTGACATTGTTGCCCCATTCTACAGGGGAGGAGGTTGAGGTGCAGAGACGGAGCTGGCACCTGCCCAGGGTTGCACACCTACCGCGCTACCCCGGAGCAACACAGTGGGAAGCCAGTGAGGGGCAGGAAATCCCAGCAGATTCCGGCATCTGGGGTGGAGGAGATACATGGGTGCAAACGGAGTCCTCATGCCAGGTGTGTTGGTCCCGCACCTGCACTCGGGAGGCTGAGGCAGGAGGATCGCCAGAAATCTGAGGCTGGCCTGGGCTACCACACCTGGGGCATGTCTTAAAAAAAAAAAAAAAATCGCCCAAGCCCCTCTGTCCCCGCTCCGTGTTCCAGCTCTTGTTCCATTTGGCCTTCCTTTGATGGTGCAGAGCTAAGAATGTTCCTGAGCCTCAAGAGGTGGTCTTGAGACTCCAGGAAGGCAGAGGTACAAATTGGGGAGGGAGAGGGAGAGGGAGGGGGAGGGGAAGAGGGAGGAGGAGGGGAGAGGGGGAGGGGAGGGTCCCAGGAAGGTCCCACCCCGCATCCACGCCCCTCCCCTCCCCCTTTCCCTCCCCTCCCCTCCCCCTTTCCCTCCCCTCCCCCTTTCCCTCCGTACACTCTCTTCAGTTTCTATTCTGTCCTCCCTGTGACAAAAATAACCAGGCCGCTTCGTCATCCACGTCTCCGGAGCCGCTTTCTATATTTACAGCTGTGGCCGGCCGGCCGGGGGAGGAGAAGCTCAGAAGCTTCCAGCCGGGTTGCAGCCAGCGCTTTCCGCAGGAGGGAGGCTGGAGGTGACATGGAGCTCAGAGGTCACACAGGTCACAACTCTCCAAGGCTTTGCCCACGGCCAAGGGTCCTGGGTACTCGGGTTTAACGTGCAGCACACAGCAGGTTCTCAGTTATGAGGCGCTGTAGGCGTGTTGATATTAGCAGCTAAAAACTAAATGTAGGCAATGCTACAGGTGTGTTAGCTCAGCTTCTCAGGAGGCTGAGGCAGGAGAACCACAAGTTCAAGCCCAGCCTGGACAATTTAGGCACTCAGCGAGACCCTGTCTGCAAACAGAAGGCAGGAAGAGCTGCAGATGCAGTGCAGAGGTGAGAGCTTACCTAGCACTCAGGGCCCTGGTTTCCATCCCAGCACTGCAAAGAAATCAGATAAAATTTAAAAAAAAAAAGAAAAAAAAGAAAACAGAGCCGGGCGTGGTGGCACAGGCCTGTAACCCCAGCACTTGAGAAGCTGAGGCAGGAGGATCACTTCGAGTTTGAGGCCAGACATTGCGAGACCCTGTCTCAAAAAAAAAAAAAAAAGTAAAATAAAATTTAAAAAAATTAAGAGGACAAATGGGTATTCTGAAGCCAAAATGTCAGGGTTAAAAGTATTTACTCCCTGACTGGACAAATTATCTGGGCCTCAGTTTTCCTGTCTGTAGAATGGCATTGGACAGTCACCATTTAGAGGGTGGTTGTAAGAATGACATGCATTAGCCCTTCACTCAGAGCCAGGTGCGGCGGCTCACACCTGTCATCCAGCACTCGGGAGGCTGAGGCAGGAGGATTGCTGTGCATTCGAGGCCAGCCTGCACTGCATAACGAGACCCTGTCTCAAATAAATAAATAAAGACAGCCGGGGTCTGGCTCAATTCGAAGGTGCTTGTTCAATCCTCAGTGCAGCAAAAATAAATACAGTACAGAAAATTTAGTCTCTTTGTGCAGGATACAGCTCCTTGAGTGAATGAAGCCCCCGAGCCTTAGTTTCCCCATTTGTAACATGGGAGAAATGAGGGTCCTCACCCCCTGGGTCACTCATGATAAATGATAGGTGCCTTTTTTTTGTCTTTTTGAGACAGGGTCTCACTGTGAAGTTCAGGCTGGCCTTGGGCTCACTTTGTAGCTCAGGCCGGTCTCAGACTCACAGCGATCCTCCTGCCTCAGCCTCCAGAGTGCTGGGGTGGCAGGTGTGTGTCACTGCACCAGGTTTAATGGGTTTTACCGCTGAGGCCAGTGCTTGTCTCAGTAAGTCTCTGTGTTGTAAGTTCCAATAATGAGTGTTTTGCAAAGAATGACCAGGTACAGGTTGTTTTTCTCTTTGGAGTGTGTGTGCGCACGCGCGCATATGTGCGCTTTGTTGTTTTGTTTTTCAGTGTAGGGAATAAACCCAGGGCCTTTGCACTGAGCTCCATCCCCAGCTCTTTTAATTTTTTATGTTTTTATTTTGAGACAGGGTGTCACGAAGTCACTATGTTTCCCAGGCTGGGCTCAAACTAGAGATCCTCCTGCCTCAGCCTCCCAGGGCACCATCACGCCCTGCCATTGCTTGTACTTTTAACCTGCGAAGTCCTGGCTCTTCAAAGCTCTGGGCGACTTGGTCCTAATCCCCCACCCCCACCCTTCAAGGTCTCCACCGGATCTGCGCATGGCTGGTACCGACTCAGCGATATTGCCTTTGTCCACTGTTGCTCGACTATCTTGAACTTCGCCTGTGGAAAAGGCAGCCCGGTCCTGCGCCGCGGACCTCGGAGCCACACTGCTTGGTTTTGGGTTCCGAGGCCACCACCCATTGGCCGTGTGACCTTTGCAAGTTACTTAACCTTTCTGTGCCTCCTTGACCGAGTTAAATTGACTTCACTAGGTATTAATTCTTTCATCCCTGAAATCAGGGAGCCAGTCCCCACCCACCATCAGCGTGGCCTTAGATTCTAAAGGAAACCTGGACCCTCTGTGAGCTGCGCATGCGCCCACCCAACCCCGCCCCGCCCCCGCCCCGCCCCGCCCCCACTTCCGCTTCCAGGGGTGGGGCAGGGGTGTCTTTGATCCAAACCCAACACCCCCAAACACTCCATACATGGAAACTCTGGCTTCCACGTATCTGGGCATAGGCACGCCTGATATCCCACCACTCTGGGAGGCTGAGGCAGAAAGATCACAGTGGGAGCCCAGCCCGGTGAACTTAGCGAGACCCTGTCTCAAAATAAAAGCGTGGACAGGGCCAGGGATGGAGCTCAGTGCAAAGGCCCCAGGTTCAGTCTCCAATAAGGGGACGGGGGTGGGGGGGTGCTGGCCCTTGCCAAGAAATGCTTCCCAGACTGGAAATGGGGGGCCCTGAATGCCTTGTTTCCCCTTTGTTGCTGGAAGCCAGAGCCTTAACTGATTCGAGACAGAGCCTCGGACTCGAGGCCCTCCTGCCTCAGCTTCCCAAGAAGCTGAGATTGCAAGCACGCGTCACTGCACCCCGGTTTCTTTATTTCTCTCTTCCTCGCTGAACCCTTGCTGAGGTCGCCTGGAGCAAATGCTCAGAAGCCGGCTGGAACCCAAGCTGCTGTGGGGAGGCCCGCTCAGGGACAGGGACTCCTCTATGAATCGGAGGGGACCCTTGGCCAACCCTGCTGTGCCGATGCTGCCCCCTAGTGGCAGACACAGGCCTGGACACCTGCCAACCTCACGCAGGACGAAGTGAGCTCGCAGAGACTGAGCCTCTGCCTGGAGTGTGCGCGGCGGCAGGAGTGTGTGTGCGCATGCGCGAGTGCGTTGCGGGGCGCGCAGCCTGGGACCACGCATCGTAAGCGCAGCTTTAGCACTGACTGAACGACACCCCGGCTCTAGCTCCCCATAAACTGTTTCGTTTCGTTTTGAGCCAGAGTCTTGCTATGCAGTTCAGGCTGGCCATCGACTCGCTCTGTAATCCAGGTTGGCATCAAACTCGCAGCGATCCTCCTGCCTCAGCCTCCCATGGCATGCGCCATCACGCCAGCATTCTACAATCCCAGGGGAACGCGTTCCCTGACGGCCTATTCGTTTGCTCATGATTTCAATCAATGTTTACTCAGCACAGGCATGCCACAGGATACAAGACAGACCCAGCGAATAAATCCCAACAAAACCTGCCCCTAAGGCCAGGGATATAGCTCAGTGGCACAGCCCCTGCCTGGCCAGCTCAAGTTGCCGAGTTTGATTCCTGGTTCCAGGGGGAAGAATAAGAAGTGAGCTCGCAGGCCGGTGGGAGGCGTGGAAGAGAATTTAGCAAACAAGTCCACTCATGTGATTATTTTAGAACAAGTCAGAAGTGACAGGGACCCCAGTCTATGGTTACCAAAGTGGAGGAGACGTTTAAAGTAATCCCAACTGGGAAGCTGAGACAGGAGGATCGCCCAGCCCTGGCGACTTAGGGTCACCCTATCTCAAAATTTTTTAAAAAATGAATAAAATGAGGGGTAAACGCAGGAAAATTGAGTCACGTAAGTGTCCAACAAAAAGGGATTGGTTAATGCGTGCAATGCCTCACCTAAGGATCACCCCCTTTCTTAGGCTCTGAATCACCTCTATCTTCTCCCCTTGAGCTTCCCCCAGGAACCTCAGAACGGAATCTTACTTACACCCTGGATCTTTACAGAGGTAATCAAATAAAAGCAGCTAACCCAGTATAACTGGTGTCCTTCAGAAAAGGGGAAATTCGCTGGGGAGGCTGAGGCAGGAGGATCTCACATTTGAGGCCAGCCGTGTCAATGCAGGAAAACACTTCCTGAAAATAAAAAGGGCAGAGGCTGCGGCTCGGTAGCAGTGCTTGGCCAGGGTGCTCTGTGAGCCCCGGGGTTCCATCCTCAGCACCGCAAATATCAATCGATTGATCTATTGATCGATCAAAGATGTGATAAAAGAAGTATATGGTGGAGTGATGTGGGGGTCTCGAGCTGAGAGCAGTAGGTGCTTCTGTAGAAGCTGGGAAGGGCAGGATTCGATTTTTCCCTGGAGTCTCCGGAAGGAACCAGCCCTGGCCACCTCTGGGTTCTAGCCCAGGAGACCCCGTGTGAGACTTCTCACTTCTGGAGTCTGGCCCCGCAGTGGCAGAAATCGAACGCAGCCCATCTCGGGGATTTGTTGCTCAGTGGCCTCACTCTTCACCGGCACAGCAGAGCCCAAGGCCGGAGGCCAACTGCACGGCCCCCTAGCATATTTTTATATTTTTATAGCATTGGAAATGATTAAATTTCCCAGAAACAGATATTGGAAATGTGGAAAAGAGGGGCTCACTTTTGTTAAAAGAAAAAAGATAAAATGATGATAAATTTTTGTATACCTACTTTTGATGTTTTGATGCATCTTATGTGTTGTAATTTTTTTTTTTTTTTTTTGGTACAAGGGATCGAACTCACAACCTTACACTTGCCAGACAGGCGCTTGTGCCACTGAGCTAAATCTCCAGCCAAGTCAATACATTTTAAACAATAGTCTGGGGAGGGGGAGAGTTATTATAATACATACAAACCAGGTAAAGAGAAACACTTGTTTTAAACTGTTGCTTCAGACTCCAAAGTAGCCTAGGAAGGAACTGCCAAAAACTGCCTCGATTTACAGTTTTTACTTTAAAAAGAAAATTGCATTTAAGGATATATATATATATATATATATATATATATGGTTTGGTTTTTTTGAGACAGAGTCTCACTATGTAGTTCGGTCAGTCTTCAACTCAGAGATCCTCCTGCCTCAGCCTTCCAAGTGCTGGGACTGTAAGGGTGCACCCCCACGCCAGTGCACACTGTCTGTTACTTATCTTGATTGTTACTATATTGATTGGTCTATATTTGCATCTAAGGCCAGTTTCTTTTCATCTCCAGGCAGAAGCAGATATTTCAATAGTCAGATTCTATATTATTACCTTTACCTCCCTCCCCTTCTACTGTCTCTTATTAAGAAAATAATTAGGATACTAACGAGTTAGCACTGGTGACGATCTAAAAGCCATTTTACTTTCTCTGTATGTCTGACTTTTTTTGCCTTTTAAATTCTTGCACCTCTGGTCCAAACACACAGACAAAAATCCTCAGAAAATTCCTTAGGAAAATGATTTGTGCATGGAGAAAACTTGGGCTCAGCCCAGAAACCGAGATGCTATTTAAGTGTAAACTGCATGCCTGACCCAAAGCGACGGCGGGCGGTTCTTTTGGTCTCGGGTTGTGAGATAGATGTTTTGTTCAGTCTTTTGTTTCTTCCTACGTTTTCCTGCTTTCAGTTTCTTTTGCATTCAGGAGAGCGCTGAGCGGAATCAACTGTCCCCTCAGAAGTGCGCCGTGACAAACTGCAACTTTAAAGCTATATTACAAAAGTACGAGTAAGCATTGTTTCCGTGGATTTCTGTAGTGTAGCGATTATCACGTTCGCCTCACAGGCGAAAAGTGCCCGGTTCGATCCCGGGCGGAAACACACTTCATTTTTGCTTATTTTGTTATAGAGTTCTATATTTAAAATTATTTCAAAGGTTCCCCCCCCGTCCGAAAAGATGATTTCCAAGTCCCTATTATAGCGATGCTCACTTTTTTTGCGTTTTCCTCTTTAGGAAGTTTTATGGAATTTTAAAAGCGATTGCAACTTGCCGCAAGACTTAGAAAATTTTCAACAGTTAAAAACAATTGTGCGTTGGCCGGGAATCGAACCCGGGTCAACTGCTTGGAAGGCAGCTATGCTAACCACTATACCACCAACGCACCGGTAGAGAGACTGTTTTCCAGTTTTCTTTAATACAAGATTCATTGGTTCCATTGGGAGATACCAAATCGTGCAGGGGTGTCTCTCCCTAAAATTCCCCCTTTTTCCCACAAGACCGGCCTGCCCGACTAAGGCGTCGCCCTCTGCTCGGTGCGTCGTCTTGGTACCGTCCCAGCACCGTCCAATCACAGTGCGCCGCCTGGGCAGCTCAACTTCCGGGTCAAAGGGGCTGGAGCCGGCGGGTCCCCCGTGTCTGCCGCCGGCGCTGTCCCCTGCGCCTGCCACTTCCGGGGCCGCAGTCGTGGGCATGGATCCTCGAGCGTGAGACGCCGCCGGCCCCCGGGACGCCCTGCCCAGCCCTGCCGCCGCCGCGCGCCCCGGTAAGCCGCGCCCGCGCGCCCCGTCCCGCCCCGCTCGTGACCGTGAACCCGCCATTGACCGGCTCCGCCTGGGCCGCGACCCCGGGACCCGCCATCGTCCTCCGCCATGGCCGGCCCGCGAGTCTCTCCCGCTCTGCCTCGGTTTCTCCTCACCCCTCGTCCCTTCTTCCCCACCTCGGTTCCTCCGCTGACACCTTCTGTGCCTGGCTCGGCCTCGCGTCCATCCCGATGCCACCGGGCGCTGTCTCCTTTTTTTGGGGGGGGACCCAAGATCGCGGTCCCCACTCCAGACCTTGGCAGCCTTCTTGTTGCCTTGAAGGCCCTGGAGGTCCCGTCTCCCCCGAGCTCGCCTTGCAGATTCTCTAGGAGGTCGAAGCCGCCTCTGCCAGCCAGGATCCCCATCCCGCCCTACCTGGTCCTCAGCCCGGGCCCCACCTTGCGCAGGGTCCCGGGCTCGCCCAGCCGCCCACTCCCACACCGCCTTCCGCTGTCCCCGAGGCTTCCCCAGAGGACCTGGCCCTTTCCCGCTCCCCTAGCTCCCTGGGGCCTCCGTGCCCAAGAATGAACCTGCTTTTGAGGAGCTGAGATTTCTCCCCAGAAGGTGTGGACAGGAGCCACCAATCCCTGAGAGTCCCTGTCCCTGTCCGGGAAACTGGGCACTGTGGGGTGACTGCTTTCCCAAGTGCAAACCATTGCTTCCAGGCGTAGCCAGGTAGAGAGGATTATTATGTTCTGAGGGCCTTAATGACACGTTTATTCTATTAGGGTCTTTGTGCTCTGCCCGTGACTGGAATGGAGGCTTCTTGGACCCCTTAGAAGGTCAGTTGTGCTGCAGTTGGGCACCCAGGCAGGCTGGGGTGTGGGCTGCTGGGGCTGTGGACCAGAGATGGACAGGGAGTGGCTTTCTGGTGCCCTTGGCTTGGACTATGCTTGCTGAAGGCTTTTTGCCCCCTGCCCTTTGCCCTGCTTGCCCCTCCTGAGGACCTTGGGGAGGAAAGAGGAAGCAGGCTGACAGCTGGGCTGCCCTCTACCTGTCTAACACGGTGCCTGGCACTTGGCCAGTGATTGGAGTGGGTTCTGGCTCCGAAAGAGACTCGAGTTCAGATGTTCTCCTGGCACGCTTTTAAATGGCTTGTTTAGTTGACAGCATGAGCTGTCACTGATTTCATGCCATCTCAGGCGCCGTGTTATAAGAGATCTGTGTCTCACCAGTTCCCCGTGGTGGCCTCATTTGATGGGGGGGGGGAGATGGGCGCACAGAGGAATTAGACAGCTTCCCCAAGGTCACACAGCCCACAAGTGGCCCAGCTGGGATTTGAACCTCTCTCTCTACCCCTGGACCCACACTGTCACCCCCCTGGGCTGATGACTCCTCCCAGTGACATTTTGCTTGTCCTCTTCAACTGTGACCTCTGTCCTGTGTCCAGGTGCTACTTTCTCTTTAAGCATCTGGTTGCCCGCCTGGCGTGGGGCCTGGCTCTTCTGAGGAGGTGGCTGGGCAGAAGTAGAGCCAGGGGTCTCTTTACTTTGGATGGCATTCAAGGGAGGACAGTGACTTCCATCTTCAACCCAGAGTGATAGTGGTGTGTGCCCTGTGTACCAGGCATGTTCTGGGCTCAGGATGGCAAAGACGGGACAGATAAGGCTGTGCCACTGTGTTTGTTGATTTCCCAGTGGGTGTCACCGAGAGAGATGTTTGGGACCCGATCATTCTCTGGCATGGGGTGTCCTGGGTACTGCAGGGGGCCGAGGCAGGATTGCCAGCCTCCACTGCCCCATGCCTGGGCCTCCCCCAGTTGCAGTGACCACAGCTGTCCCCAGATATTACCTGGTGTCCTCTGGGGGCCAACTCATTCCCAATTGGGACCCCCCCTCCCCAGAGGAAAAGTTGCCTAGAATGGTCCTCCAGGCCAGCATTCTTGTCCAGGTGTCGTGATGGGGTGACCAGGTGGCAACTGTGGATCGAGGGCTCAGGAAAGACCTCTGAAGGGTCTCTGGGTCCCGGAGGATGAAAAGAAGGGACCCTCACAGCCAGCTGGGAAGGGCGTCCGGCGGAGGGAGCGGCCAGTGCAAAAGCCGGGAGGTGGGTGTTTGGGGAGAGCCAGGAGGTCAGCGTGGCCGAGGCTGTGTCACAAAGGCCATCGTGGCATGGTCCCTGGGAGAGGTCTGGGGTTAGGGTGCTGCTTTCAGCTTGTGCCCCTCAGCCAGGCACCCTAGGGTCCTTTGAAACTCCTGGGGACTTTTTTTTTTTTTTAAGTTATAAACGAAAGCAATTTATTTGGGTCACAGTCCTGTCCTGAGGTCAGGGGGCCACCTGGGGTGATGGCCTCCCCGCTGGCAGACCCCGGGGTCAGTGCAGGGCATCACACAGCTAGACACGCAGGTCCTTCCCGGGGTCTTCTCGGAAAACCACTTTGCTAAGACACTGGGGGTTTCTGGCCCAGCCCCAGCCCGCTCTCGCTGTTTGGGGCATCAGGGTGTCCCCGAGGCTCTCTGGCGGGGTGGGGCGGGGCGGGGTGGAGGGGCCACTCCTGCCGCAGCTGCAGCCAGGTCTCTCTGCCATGCAGGCCCCCACCCTCCCAAGGCCCGCAGAACGGTTAATGCGGAAGCTCAAGAAGCTGCGTCTGGACAAGGAGAACACAGGAAGTTGGAGAAGGTAAGGAGGGGCCGAGAGGTGACTCAGGGACCCAGATGTCCACTGGAGTTGGCGGGGGGTGGGCAGGTGCCAGCCGGGGCGGGTGCAGACTTGGGCCCTGGACCCCACTCCTTGCTCACCAGGTAAAGCTGCACCCTCCACGCCACCCCTCTGTGTCCAGCTTTGGTCCCAAGACAAATGTGACCCCAGGCCTTGCCTCCCAGATTGCAGGGTCCACTTCATATCTCGGTCCTGCACAGTTTGGGTGGGAAGTCAGTGTCGCTCCCCAAGCCCTGGCTCAGGTTCCAAGACTGTGGGGATCCCCTGGATCCCTCTGAGCAGCTGGTGGCGCTCCCCTCTCCTGTCTCCATGTGCCTGAGCCCGGCGCAGGGCACAGGCTGCAAACCCACTCCATGAAGCTTGGTTGTGAGCACAGAGGCCCCAGGTGGCCTTGGCGCAGCTTGAGGGGACAGAGGGGGGTGTCACTCCCCATTTGCAGCATGGCCAGGCCCCATTGCCACCCTGAACCGCCCCCACCCCACCCTGCAGAGCTAGCACTGAGAATCCCCCTTTTCCTGCATCCTAGGACCTTTTGGGTTTCTACCAGATGTGGGGGTTGGTGACCAGTCCCCACCCTTGATGTGTTGGCCTGGACAGGGTCTCCAGAGCCCAAGGCTGGCCTTGATAGGGACTCCTTGTCCTAAATCGTCCAAAGCTATTTGCAGGTGACATCACAGGCTGGGAGGACGCTGCCCAGTGGCCAGAAGAAAGTGGCCAGGGCTAAGTGACCTGGGCTGAGTGGCTTGGAATCCCCCCTCCAGTCCTCCGCTGTGTACACTCAACTCAGGAGTGCTGTACAGGCCGGCACTGGCGAAGGGCTCGCCTGTCCCCTGTCCCCTCTGCAGCCCTCTCTGCAGCCCCTGCTTTGCCTCTGGGTGGCAGAGAGGTGACTGTCGGGCTGGGCTCCGGCAAGCGCGAGCAGGAAGGGACCAGCCACTTCTAGAAGACCCCTGGCTACTTCCTGGATGTGGCGTCTCACTGCCCAGCTCCTGGGTCTCATTTGTGCCTGTTGGGCCCTCAGCATTGACAAGAGGCAAGATAAGGCACCCTGGTTCTCAGCTGCAAAGATAAAGGTTGGGGTGGCCACTGCTCCCACCGCCCCAGGGGCCCATGGGGGGCTGTCCAGGTTTCTCCTTTGCAATGCTTGAACTAGGCTGGCACAGTTTGGGGGGACTTATGTCAGCTCAGTTTTCTGGGTGCCTTGCCAGAAGTACTTGGGAGAGATGGGTTCCATGTTTGATTTGTTTTAAAAATTGCCATTTTGTTTTTGGTGCGTTTGTTTGCGAGACAGGGTTTCGCTGTGCAGTTCAGGCTGGCCTCAAACTCATGGCGATCCTCCTGCCTCAGCCTTCCTGCATGCGAGGTGTGTGCCACCTCACCCTGCTTTACATGGGGCCTGGATCGGGACCTGCCTGTCTCCACCCCGCCCCACCGCCCCAGACATGACCTGCAGCATGGCAGCCGCCAGGGCAGGTCACCCAGGTTCTCTGGGCTTGTCTTATCTGGCCTGAGGGTTCTGTGGTCACTGATGGTCTCTGGCCCGTGTCTTCAGAACATCTTAGGAGGGACACGGAACTAACCCTGTCGCTTCTAGCTGAAGGGCAGCTACCCCACCACCACCCCTACCCCGTGCCTCTGAACCCCGACTCCCCAAGGCCCCAGGGGAGCGGATGCAGTTCTCCCTGTGCTTTGCTGGGGGTTGGCTCTGAAGGGACCTCTGGGGTCAGCCTGCAGTTGGACACTCAGAAGCCACCTGCTCAGGGTGAGCCCATGGGTCCTGCTGCCTGCCCACAAGGCCCCTGTGCCCGGCCAGCAGTGTCCTGCCGTGCTCACCCCGTGGGCCTCACCCCCAGGACACATGAGTGGACACCCCTCTGGGACCCCCACACTTCTCCTGCTGTGACTTTTCAGCCAGGCCACCTCCACCTTTGTGGCACTCACCGTTACCCGGATTGAGGCCCCCTGCCCCCCGCCTCAGTTTCCCCTCTGTAGAGCAAGTCGACATGGGCCCAGGGGCCTATCTCCCTCCCCCGGCCACCCAGAGCCCTCCATCCACACTGCTCGCCTTGTGGGATCTCTTACTGCTAAGGGGCAAAGCGTTTGGGAGCTGATGGCCAGAGTTGGGGGTCCTCCCCTCTCCCCTCAGCCCCCTGGCCAGAACCAGGAGCTTCCGGGGGACCCACAGAGGGCCTCCTGGCGGGCTGTGGTTCCCTCTTAATCGGGCTGCCTGGCCCTTCTAGAACTGGCCTGGTATTTAGATTTCCTTAAAACAAATATTTGCTCGGCCTGTCCGGTCAAGAGGTGGCAGTGAGGGGGCAGGGCAGAGGGAGGGACAGTGGCGAGGCCTTAGGGAGGAGGTGTGGCCACCCCCAGCTGGATGGTACCCGCTCACCCAGAGATTCACCCAGAGATTCGTGGTGAGCTCCTAAGTCTCCACTGGGCAGTGAACCCACCGCAGGGGGACAGGGGTGGCTTTTCACGCTCAGGCCTTTGTTCCCTGACCTGACCGAGCAGCAGGCGTAGCCAGGGACGCTCATTCCGCAGCTCTTCCCCAGAGCAGTGCCCACAGCGTGCAGGGTCCCATGTCCACAGCTATGGACACAGCCGCACACAGGACAGATGTGGGGGAGTCACGTGTCCAACAAAGACCCATGCTGGAGATGTGAAAGGGTGGGCAGGCAGGTGCCATTGGGTTCCTGAGGAGCTGCCAGATAGATAAGCTGAGTTCTGCATAGAGTAAGTCAAGCAGAGCAAGGAACAAAGTGTTCCATTCGTAGGTAACAGGGTATGCAAAGGCCCTGGGGTGGGTGGAAGGCCAGTTCCCCTGGGCACAGTGATGAAAGACAGGGATTGGAATTCAAGATGACAACCTTGAGGCTTGATCGGTTCTGTGTTGCTTGGTTTTGTCTTGTTTCTGGCTGGTGGAGCTGGGCATGGGACCCAGGGCCTTGGGCCAGCGATGCCAGTGCTCACCCCTGAGCCACGCCCTCAGCACTGTGCCCCAGGGACGCCAGGAAGTGTTTCAGGGAAGCGATTTCCAGCGAAGGCAGGGGACACAGGCAGGAGACCATATCAGTCACTCAACCCCCAGGTGACAGTGGCTCTCCCAGGAGGCCTTGGTGGTGCTGGGAGAAGCAGACCCCTTGGGTCTCGGGGTTCGGGGTGGCTGGGGAACGGCATGAACTCCTGCCATGTGCTGGCCCCGCCTCACCCTCTCCTGCCCACTCCCCCCCCAGTTTCTCGCTGCACCCCGAGGGCGCCGAGAGGATGTCCATCGGGACCCCGCCGCCGGCTGAGCGGCCTACGGCTGGCAACATGGACGACCCAGCCTGCCGCTTCCAGGTGCCCAAGCACTCTTGGGATGGGCTACGCAGCATCATCCACGGGAGCCGCAAGTACTCGGGCCTCATCGTGAATAAGGCCCCGCACGACTTCCAGTTCGTGCAGAAGACAGACGAGGCCGGGCCGCACTCCCACCGCCTCTACTACCTGGGTAAGCCCGGCCCGCAGGCACTCGCCCGGGCTCTGAGCCTGGAGAGCGTTTCCCTGGAGCAAGGCGTCAAGAAGGCTCCAGGTGGGGTCACCACGGTGGCTGACTGCTAGGGGAGGCACGACATGTGTTCCCTACCCCACCCCGCACTCCGGATGAGCAGGCTCCATGCTGACCTTCCCCTCCCCCTTCCCCCCTTCCCTCCCCTCCCTCTGCCCCTCTCCGTCCTCCTCACACTTGAGCCCTGTGCATGGCACCCCTGACATTTTCCATAGCTGATAATCAGCCTGTGTCCCTGCTGGGCCTCCAGCACCTCAGGGCGAGAACCAGACCTGCAGCCAGGTCACAGTCTGTTCCCCACAGGTGAGCAGGAAGGAACCGGAGCAGTGGCTGCTGCCCGACTTCCCCCAGGGGCTCACAGAGCTGGCCAGTAGAGGCCAGGCTCCTCGCCCTCGGCGCTGGGCACACAGGGCCGGGTCCTTCCCTAGGGTGGGCAGACTGGGCCCTGCAGGTGCTGAGCTGCATCCGTGGCTTCCCACCTGCTCCATGCCAGGAGCTGCCCAAGCGTGATGACCGCACACATCCCCAGATATCACACTTTGTCCCCTCCCTGGTGCCAACACTGTCCCCATTAGAATCCTTGTGCTGGGGATGAGGGAGCAATGGGATTATTCTGCATGTCACTTCTCTGTCTTTCAACGGGCCAGCCGTGTGGCCTGAGCCCCAGAGATGGGACCAGGCCCTCCATGCCTGAATGAACAAGCGAGTGGGTGAATTAGTGCCACCTTCTGCCCGAGGCAGTGACAGCTCAGGGTGGATGCCAGGTGGCGTCCTCTTCCCTCAGCCCCTGCGGTCCTTCTGCAGAGCTAGGCCTGTGCGGAGAGCGGATGGCTGTGTGTGGTGAGCACAGAAGTGGATGGGGGTGGTGCAGAAAGGGCAGGCCCTGGGCAGGGCAGTGTGTGCCAGCACCAGAAAAGCCTCGGGTTCCACTCGCCCTAGACAGCGGACCATTAGGACAGGAAGTGTCCCAGCACAGGACACCAGCTGGCCAGGGCCTGTCTTCTTTGCAGTTCTGTGGCCCCTGACTGCTGTGTGTCCTCAGCACAACCGCAGGCCGCTTCCTCGTGTTTCCAATGTCCTCCCACTCCGGGTCTGTTCTCTGCCCGCCCTGACAAGTGACCACCCTTTGTGCCTTTGTGCCCCCCAAGTCCGTGCATTTGCAGTTCTTGAGGCCAAGACTCAGAGATCTGCGGCACTGAGTTAAAACCAGAGCAGCCACTGGGCCCAGATCCCTCTAAGCAGCAAGGGCAGGACCTGTCCCCTGCCGCTTCCCGCTGCAGCTGGCTGCTGGCGTTCTTTCTTCAGCGACCGCCACACCCCTGCACCCCCCTCCCCTTGCTTCTCTCTGCTAAGGACACCCGATGACATTGGGCCGGGTCTTAAATATATGCACATCTGCAAACACTGTCCTCGCCTACGTGGTGCCAGTCACTGCCGGGCCCCTGCAGGTGGGTGTCTCTCTCTGGAACCCCCTGTCTGTTCGGCCTGCACAGAACCACAGGGGTCACCCCATGGTAGACATGGGGTGGAGGCAGCTCGCGGAACCTGGGCCAGGAAGCAGGGAACCCAGAGCCTTCCGGGACCCAGGCATCGGGGCACTACTGTCCACGCAACCCAGCTAGCTGCCCACCCCAGCGCCACTGGGCCTCCAGGGTTCCCGCAGCCTGGAGAAAAAGAAGTGCCTTCTCCAGTTTCCTGGAGGAGGAATGTGATTGGCCCGGAGTAAATCCGATAGTCCAATCAGCTTTGGCCTGTGCATGTCCAGGAAGGGTAGGCGGGGTTTTCCAGGCTTGCTCCAGATTTCGGGGAGGAATTGGATTGGTTTGGCATAGGGTGTGTCTGGCGGGAGGGTGGGCAGGTCCTACGTTGGACCTCCATAGGTGTGGACTCCAGACAAGGGTGTGCTAGTGACAGACCCCAAAAGGTCCCCAGAGCAGCCCAGAACTGCTGTCTGTCTGGGTGATGGTCACTCTCCAGTGACCCTCATGTCGTTTCGAGACCCAGCGCGGGCAGCCCTGTCCTGAATTCTCGGGGCTCTTGGGTAGGTCTCCCCATAGCCCTCCCTGGTGTTTGTGCAGCCTGGTGCTGGCTGGTGCCTGGGCTAATGTCATACCACTTCAGCCACCACCCAGACCCCCGTGTCTTTGGCCACCAGCATTTGGGCATATGTTGCTTGTCACTGCATCCTCTGGGAGGGCTACTGGATCCGATGGGTGGAGCCCGGGGCCCGTTGGAGGGGACAGTAGAGAGGGTGGCCACCCCCAGCTGCAGGGACAGGCTGGGTGGCTCTGGGTCCAGGACTCAGCGGCTGTCATCCGAGGGCATGCTCAGCTCTGCCCCCGCCACCAGGTAGCAGAGGCAGCTGGTCCTGACAGCCCCACAACTCCCTTAGAAGGCAAGCAGGCACTGTGTGCTCCAGTGTCTGGACTGGGAGCCAGGCTCAGCTTGGGCCACATGGCCTGGCCACGGAGGCCACAGTGTTGGGGGGGCGCTGGGTGTGGCTGGAGAGTGGTGAGGGCCTGGCTGGTGGGCAGGCAGGCGGCGGTGTGTGGAGGGAGAGCTGGGACAGGAAGAAGCCACGCAGAAAGGTGGCCACCTCTGCCTTCCGCCCTCTGCCCCACGCCCAGCATCGTGGCCTCGGCACCCACAGGGTCCCAGCCAGGAATGCACCGCCCACCCTCTGGGCTCCATCGCTGACTAATCAGCGGCAGAGGGGCGTTGGCTCCGATGTCCTTGGCAGGGCCTCGCCTCGCACTTCCTGTTTGGAACCCCTGGCTCCGCACACCCCTGTGGCCTCTGGTCCCCAGTGAGGTTTAAAAGGGGAACAGGCCTGGGTTGGCTTCGTGGCAGAGTGCTCGCCTAGAGTACTTGAGGCCGCAGGTTCATCCCCGGCGCCTTAAAAGATTAAATCTGAGGGGGGCATTCTCCAAGGCTGAGGCAGGAGGATCACAAGTTCAAGCCCAGCCTGAGCACCTTAGTGAGACCCTGACTCAAAATAAAAACAAAGAGAGTGGGGACTTAGCTCAGTGGCATAAGCACCTGCCTGGCAAGCCCAAGGTCCTGAGTTCCATTCCTGGCACACAAAAGAAAATAGAAAATAATGGCTAAGGATGTAGCTCAGAGCCAAGGCCCTGGGGGCGTTTGCAGTTTAGTGCCTGTAATCCCAGCATTCGGAAGGCTGAGGCAGGAGGATTGCCTCAAGTTTGAGGCCAGCCATAGTGACTTCAGGACCAGCCTGAATACGTAGCGAGACTCTATAGAAAGAAAAAAAAAAACAAAATAAATAAAAATGAAAGAGAAGTTTGACCCCTTGTAATTCCTACCCCATGTGCTACCCACATAGCTGCGACCTTGAAGGAGTCCCATGCTGTCCCCCAAGCTTGTTCCACACAATGTGGGAAACCGAGGCATGCCGGAAACTGTCATTAAGCAGCTACTGGTTCACCTTAGCGATAAAAACAGCCCTGTCGCCCGTCAGATCCAGGACCCTGCTGGCCAAAGGGCCGCCGTGACGGCTGGCACTCAGGGGCCACAGCCTCCACATCCACGGATCTAATTCAGCCACGCACAAACACCATCAACCAGGGATCAGAGACTGGGGGAAAATGTGTCCATGCTGAATAGGAACTTTTCTCTCGCCCCCATTTACTAAATGATGCGATTTAACAGTTACATGCAGGCAAGTCGTTCATGGTATCAGCTAGGAAGATTTATTATTTAACTTTACTGATTTATTTGGTTTTTGGAGACAGGATCTTGCTACCTAGCTCAGGCTGGCCTTGAACTCGGGGCAGTGTCCCTGCCTCCAGCTTCCTGATGAGCCCTGCTGGTCACCCGGGCGACACCGTGATACACTGAGAGCTTTTGTGCCTTGAACCTCCTTTAATCTGCTACTGCTCCGCTGTCCCGGGGAAGTTAGGGTGGATCAGTGGTCCTCACGGGGTGACTCAGCATCTGGGACAACATCTCTGGTCATCACCGGCTCCTGGCAGGGAGCCAGTGAAATCCGGGACCCCAACTCCCGAGACTGCTCCCCCTGGGGGCCTGCAGGCTTAGATGCCCGCTCCCCTTCAGCCCCAGATCAGTCCTTCCCCTCCCCTCCCCTTCCCCTGCGTCTCAGGTGGGCATGGGCGCCAGGGCCGCCTCTTGTTCCGCCTCTTGTTCCCTGTAATAAAGGTCACAGTGCTCAGCAGGAATGTCCCGGATGGCAGACCTGGTTTCTGTTGTAATGAGACCCAGGGTCTCGGGCCCTCTGGGAGCAGATGTGTGGCCAGCATCCTGTACGGTGACCTAGCCGGGGCTCTGGCTGGCCCTGGCCACTGGCCACTGAGTCAGAGGTATGAGCCAAGGCTGCCACTAAGGCCCCTCCTGGCCAGCCAGAGTCCAGTCTCGCGTTTCTCACCCTCGCCAGGGATGCCTTACGGCAGCCGGGAGAACTCGCTGCTCTACTCCGAGATCCCCAAGAAGGTCCGCAAGGAGGCCTTGCTGCTGCTGTCCTGGAAACAGATGCTGGACCACTTCCAGGTGAGCAGGTCCAGGGACCCCGAAAGGAGTGCTTTTTTTTTTTTTTTTTTGTCTTTTTGAGACAGGGTCTCACTATGCAGTTCAGGCTGGCCTTGGGCTCACTTTGTAGCAAAGGCTGGTCTCGAACTCGCAAAGATCCTCCTGCCTCAGCCTCCCGAGTGCTAGGATGACAGGTGTGAGCCACCGCGCCTGGCTCTGAGAAGAACTCTTATCCCAGCAGCGTCTCTGTTTCCCGTCTTAGCTAGGGAGCTGGAATTGCCGTGAGGACAGGCTGATGATTAATGTCACCCGTGTCACACCAGCCCTGCTGAGGGGACAGTGCTTTACCCACAGATGCTTTCATTGCTCCCCAATTGTAGCAGACTCAGGTCTCCTGTCTGCTTATTCTTGCAGTACTGGGCTGGGACCAGGGCCTCACATGTGTGTGACGAGTGCTCGCCACAGAGCCACAGGCTCAGCCCTGTTCTCCTTTTTTAAAATGCATGTGGATGGCTGGGGATTTAGCTCAGTGGCATAAGCGCCTGCCTGGCAAGCGCGTGGTCATGAGTTCGATCCCTGGTACCAGTAAAAAAAAAAAAAATGCATGTGGAGGCCCCTGCCTGTCATCCCAGCACTCAGGGAGGCTGAGGCAGGAGGATCAAAAGTTTGGGTCCAACCTCGGCAACTCAGGGACTCAGTGGGACCCTGTCTCGAAATTTTAAAGAAGGGTTGGAGAGGGGCCAGGGATTAAGCTCAGTGGCATAAGCGCCTGCCTGGCAAGCCCAAGGTCCTGAGTTCGATCCCTGGCACCAAAAAAGAAAGAAGAAAAAAAGGGCTGGAGCTGGAGCTCAGCGTGAAGAGCGTGGGTTCAAAACCTGGCACTGCAGAAAAGCCACAAATGACCAGCACATGTGTGCTGTTCCTTTCTGCATCCCCTGGTCTGCAGAATCTGAGGCCCTTGGACCCTGGAGGGCTGGTGAAGCCGGGTGGTTGGGGGTCTGGGGCTGGGTGTAGCTTGGCTGCTGTCGGCAGGAAGGGGTCGGGTGGGGACAGGTGGCCGTGGGCAGGATCATAGGGAGCCATGCAGTAGGAGAGGCTTCCGGGTGACCCCAGAAAGCCCCGGCCACTTGCCACCCTGGGTGCCAGGCAGTGCTGCCGTGCTAGGGCCTCAGGCCACGGGTCCCGCACGCTGGGCGGCTCCGGCGCGGCGTCTGAGCCCCGCTGCTGCCCCAGCCCCTGTCGTGTCCCCAGGCCACGCCGCACCACGGCGTCTACTCCCGGGAGGAGGAGCTGCTGCGGGAGCGCAAGCGCCTGGGCGTCTTCGGCATTACCTCGTATGACTTCCACAGCGCCAGCGGCCTCTTCCTGTTTCAGGCCAGCAACAGCCTCTTCCACTGCCGGGACGGCGGCAAGAACGGCTTCATGGTGCGGCGGGGCCCGGGTGCGCGCGGTCCCGCAGGGCCGGGGACCCCCGGGCTCCCCCTGAGGCCGGTCTCTGCGTCCTCAGGTGTCCCCCATGAAGCCCCTGGAGATCACTACCCAGTGCTCAGGGCCCCGGATGGACCCCAAGATCTGCCCCGCCGACCCTGCCTTCTTCTCCTTCATCAACAACAGTGACGTGTGGGTGGCCAACATCGAGACGGGCGAGGAGCGGAGGCTCACCTTCTGCCATAAAGGTGAGGCGGCAGCCCCGGCCGTCACCTCCCGCCTCGGCTCCTGAGGCCGCGCCCCTCACGTGTGCCCCCCCGCCCCCCGCAGGGCTGCCCAATGTCCTGGACGACCCCAAGTCTGCAGGCGTAGCCACCTTCGTCATCCAGGAGGAGTTCGACCGCTTCACCGGCTGCTGGTGGTGCCCCACGGCCTCCTGGGAAGGTGGGTTCCCCCCAGCCCGCCCCAGCTCCCTCCTGCCGGGGCTTGGGGCCACACAGTGCCACCTGTGAGTCCTTGACCCTGTGTCACTGTCACACTGGGATGGACACAGGCCTGGGATAGCACCCAGCCCGAGCCCACAGCATTGCCACGGGTGGCGGTGACAGTCCTTGTCAACAGGACACCAGCGTGGCCAGTTGGCCCGGCCTCCCCGAAGCTGTCGCCTCCCAGGGATTGGGCTGCATCTCATGATGGCGCCTTTCTCCTTCCCTCTTTCCCTCCTTCCTCCCTTTCTTTTACCTGTGCCCTGTGCCTGTGCTCGGGCTGGACCCCAAGGCCTCGGTGCTACCACCGAGCTGCACACCAGCCTGGCCTGTTTCATGACGATTTTTACAGTGTTCTCTCTTGCCTGTGCCCTGTCTGTCCCCTGGGGATGCGATGACAAAACACTGCAGTCGGGGTGACTCAGCAGTGGGAATGTATCGTCCCCCAGCTCTGGGAGCCGGAAGCCTGAGGGTCCGGCACAGGCGGGCCGGCTCTCCTTGGCTTCCTGTGTACCAGGCACATGCTGTACCACTGGGCTACATGCCCAGCCCTTTCTAAAACTTTATTCTAAGATAAGGGCTCACCAAGTTATCGAGGCTGGGTTTCAACCCAAGACCCTCCTGCCTCAGCCTCCCGACTAGCTGGAATCACAGGCCTGTACCACCCTCCATGCCTAACTGGTTTCTTTTTATAAGGGTCTGTATCACAGCAGGCTGAGGCCTGGCATATGACCTCATTTTAACTTTTTTAAAATTTATTTTTGTTTTATTTATTTGTTTTGCATCCCGGGGATCAAGCTCATGACCTTGCGCTTGCCTGGCAGGTGCCATGCCGCTGAGCTATATCCCCGGCCTGACCTCATTTTACCTGAATCACTTCTCCAAAGTCTCTGCCTCCAGATGCAGGCGCACTGTGAGGCCGGGCGGCACCACTGGAGTTTCGGGGGACACCATTTGGACCAACACACCCTATGGGCACCTTGTGGCCCATGGGCTGGGGCCAGGGCTGGGTCTGTGCTCCCTCCTGGCACACGAGTTGGTCAGAGAGGTGATAGGCTTCGCAGGAGCCCTGCAGCCCAGCACCCTCAGCGACCCCTCCTCCCTGCAGGCTCCGAAGGCCTCAAGACGCTGCGGATCCTGTATGAGGAGGTGGATGAGTCCGAAGTGGAGGTCATCCATGTCCCGTCCCCTGCACTAGAAGAACGGAAGACGGACTCCTACCGGTACCCCAGGACAGGTGAGCCTGGGGCCGGGCTTCACCCTGCCCAGCCCCAGGGACACGGGGACCAGGACACGCACGCCAGGCTCACTCCCAGGAGCAGCAGAGGCTCCCACCTACCCACTGGCCCAGCCAGGTCCACCAGCCGCCCGACAGGACCAGGCGGTCTCGGTACCAGCGGCCCAGCTCTGCCATCAGAGAACCAGCGGTGCAGCCAGGTGCAGCAGGCTGGATGGATGTGACTGGATCTGTGGGAACCTTCCCCGAAGTTAGCTGGGCATGTTTGCCCACGCCTGCCACCCAGCTATTCAGGAAGCTGAGGCAGGAAGGTTGCTACGAGCTTGAACTGTGATACACAGCAAGACCTAGTGTCAAAAACAAAACCGAGCAATGACAACAAAAATTTGACATAGCCTGGGAAGTTTAACAAGATTCCTTTTTTATTTTATTTTTTTGTCTTTTTGAGACAGGGTCTCGCTATGCAGTTCAGGCTGGCCTTGAGTTCACTTTGTAGGCCAGGCTGGTCTCGGACTCACAACGATCCTCCTGCCTCAGCCTCCCAAGTGCTGGTATGACAGGCATGCGCCACCACGCCTGGCAGGATTCCTTTTTTAAAACCTTTATTGATGTTTACGATTGTAAAGAATCGACTTTTTTTCTCTTTTTTGAGGCAGGGTTTCATTCTGTAGCCCAGGCTGGTCTTGAACTCCCAGCAATCCACGTGCCTCCCAAATGCTGGGCCTACCAGCACGCACCAAGCCCAGTCCTAGAATTGAACCTGGAATTGAACTCAGGACCTTGTGTTTGCCAGGCAGGCGCCTGTGCGCTGACCCATATCCCCGGCCCTATACATTACTTTTGAATTGCATGTCACAATCATAGGACAAAAAATATCATTTTTCTTTCAACCCATTTTTTCCTTTTCTTTACCCATTTAAAAAGGATCCTAGCTGTCCCCAAATAGAACAGGGCAGATCTGGCTGTCAGGCCATAGTTTGTCCCCCCTGACAGCCAGACAGGGCCCCCGTGTTCCCCTTTCCCCTTCCGGCTCCATTCGCTGTCTGTCCTGGCCTCTCCTTGCTTTCTGGCCCCTCTGCAGTTGTGTGGTAACAGTGGTGGTGAAGGCGGCGTTTGTTGTTAAAGTTGGCCGTCCTGGGGTTGACCCCAGGGCCTTTGCACTGAGCTCCATCCCCAGCTCTTTATTTTTCACTTTGACATAGACTTTTGCTAAGTCACTGAGCTGCCCAGCTGGGCTTGAGCTTTCCTTCTTCCTGGCTCAGCCTCCCAGAGAGATGGGATGACAGCTACGGGCCACCATGCCCAGCTTCCGCCCTGTGCTCCTGAGCAGTAAAGTCCAGTCACATCCTGGTCAGAAATAGACTCCTAGGTCAGAAAGTCCCTGCCCGTAGGACTTTGTGCCCATGCCAGGGAGGGGACACGTGTGCAGATGGACCTTTGGATACTCAGCCTCTCCCTGCCCTGGCTGCATCACCTGTGGCCACCCAGAGGCCCTAAATAGGCAGCAGTGACACCACCACTTTCATTTTCACAGGCAGCAAGAACCCCAAAATCGCCTTGAAGCTGGCTGAGTTCCAGTCCGACAGGGAGGGCAAGGTACAGGTGCCTGTGTGGCCCAAGAGGCTGCCGGGCAGCGGATCCAGCTGGTGGGTGGTGGGGTGGGCTGGGGGCGGGGTCCCTGGTCCCAGCCTCTGGACAGGTCCTCGTAGGTCACTTTCCTGGCCAATGGCGCAAGCGGGTTCTGGGCGCACTCAGTAACTGGCGTCACCTCCCAGGAAGTCAGTTTGGACCCTGGTGTCACAGGGCAGTGGCAGGTGGTAAAAGACATCATGGTCCAGAAACCAAGTGGTCACTGCCAGACAGATGTCCTGCAATGTGTCCCCCCAGTCCTCCCGCGCCACCTGTCCCTCCATCTGCCCGCCTTCCCTGGGGCTTCAGGAGCTGCCCGGGGATCGGCCCCCTGGACCCTGGAAACTCTCGAGATGCAGAGGATGCTGGGGCGTGGGCGGCCCCTCTTGCTTTGCCCTTTTTATAGTGGGTGAGGAGGCTTTGCCCAAGGGAAGTGGGCACTCGACCACTGAGCCACTCGGTGGCTTTTTGTCTAGTCTGCACTTGAATTTGCAGTCCTCCTGCCTCAGCCTCCCGAGTAGCCTTGGGGACAGGTGTGTGCACCACACCCAGCTCTTTCGCACTCTTTAACTGCCCCCCTTTGCAACTCTCACAGTCTGCTAGGGCACTGTGGCTAAGTGTCACAGACAGTGCCACTCCCAGGGATTGTCTCGCAGTCCCAGGGGCTGGAAGTCCAAGCTCAGGGTCCTGGTCAGGTGAGGTTCCCCAAGGACTGGGCAGAAGCGCACCTTGCCCCTTCCCGTCTGAAGACCCCCATCTTGCTCACTGCCGACCTCCTGTGCCCTCTGTCCCAGCTCCACCCCAGGGTGACTGGATCGGGTCCACCCTGCCCACGTGAGCCAGTCTCATTCCCCGACACTTTAATGACCACATTTCCAAAGCAGGTGGCCCCCTAAGTCCTGGGGGTCCACATCCCTGTGTGTGCATTTTGAGGCATGGGGGGGCAGTGAGCGCTGTGCTGGTGTGGACAGCGGTGTGTGACGGCCTGTGTCCCCACAGATCGTGTCCACCTGTGAGAAGGAGCTGGTGCAGCCCTTCCATAAGCTCTTCCCCAAGGTGGAGTATATCGCCAGGGCCGGCTGGACGCGTGACGGCAAGTAGTGAGTGACCCCCTAGGGTGCGACCTGGGACCCCCCATGGGCCCGTGCCCCGCCCCCTGCTGTGTGTCTTCAGCCCCCTGATGGCGGCTCTGTCCCCTGCCTGCCCATGTCCTTGGGCCACGGCCACCCAGCCCTCACCTTTGCTTATGAAGACCAGGAACTCAGAATAGCTTTTGTGTGTTTTGGGGGGGGGGGGTTGTTTTGTTTTTGAGACAGGCTGGCCTTGAACTCAGGGTGATACTCCTGCCTCAGCCTCCAGAGTGGGATCTAAATAATCAGCCAGTGGGAGGGGGCTTGAAGGAAGAGGGAGACTTTATCACATGTGAAGCATAGGAAGCTCCCGGCTTCCTGCCCCACAGCCCATAAACAGCACCAGCCCTGTGCCCTCTCACCCTGGCAGCCTTTGGTACTTTGAGGCCATGGGGGCAGAGCTGGGTTACTGTGACAGCTGCTGTGAGGCCTGCATTGCCCAAAATGTGTCCTCTGTGGCCCTGGTTTCCCAGGAAAGTGCGCTTTCCCTGTGTGGGGCTCCTCAGCCCGAGTCCAGCAGCACAGGCCCCGCGCCCTGCACCCTCTGTGGACGCAGGTCTCTCTCACATGCCTCTCTTGGTCTTTGTGGAGAAGCACTTTCCTAGTAGGTTGCTGTCCTGGCTCTCAAGATAAACAGAAGCTAGAGCGTTTTCCCCTCAGCCAAGTGTGCTGGCATATACCTGTCATCTCAGTGTCCTGGGAGGCTGAGGCAGGAGGATCACAAGTTCAAGCCCATTCTGGGCAACTTAGCTCAAGGCAAAATAGAAAGGGGGCTCAGCGCGTAGGCCCTGGGTTCCACCCCTGTACCCGCAGGCTGAGGGGTCGTTGAGAAGGAAAGCGCCAGTCTGCGGGGCACTGCCCAGGCCCTGGTCACCCAGGACATGGTCTCCAGAGGCCTCGCTGAGGGTGCCGGTCTTGCCCCATGTCCCCAGCGCCTGGGCCATGTTCCTGGACCGGCCACAGCAGCGGCTCCAGCTCGTGCTCCTGCCCCCAGCCCTGTTCATCCCGGCCCCCGAGAGTGAGGAGCAGCGGCTGGCGCTTGCCAGGGCCGTCCCGAAGAGCGCCCAGCCGCACGTGGTGTACGAGGAGGTCACCACCGTCTGGATCAATGTAAGCGCACACAGGCGGGTGGGCAGGCAGCATGCGTCCTGAGTTCCCACGGGGCAGGGTGCTGGTGACGCACAGGCCGGGCGTCCCCCTCCTCACCCTCCTGACCCCCCTCCTCCTCCTCTGCCAGGTCCACGACATCTTCTACCCCTTCCCCCAGCCTGAGGGGTCAGAGGAGTTCTCCTTCCTCCGGGCCAACGAGTGCAAGACCGGCTTCTGCCACCTCTACAGAGTCACTGCCCTCCTGAGACCCAGCAGCTACGACTGGACAGAGCCGCTGAGTCCCGGGGAAGGTGAGCCCCTGCCGACGGCCCCCGCACAACCAGGCTCTGCACCCCCAGACCTGTGCCTGCTCCCACATGACGCTGGACCACACGGGGCTGCCCACTGGTCACAGGTGCCCCACGGCAGCGTTGAGGGGTGAGACGGGAAAGACTCTCGGTCCTGACCTGCTCCTGATGCCAAGGGTGGAGTGGCACAAAGAGGCGCCCTCAGCCTGCTCTTCTGGAAGTTTCCAGGGCAGGAGATGGGTACTGTCCTGGAGTGAGGGATGCGGAAGGAGAAGCCAAAGCTCATGGCTTCTTTAGAACAAGGGTCAGGAAGACTCTGGACAGGAGGCCCATGGCACTGTTGTGCAAAGGCCCTGGGGTACAGTGGAGCCAGTGCGGTGCAGGAGCAGCACGGCCTGTGCAGCTGGAACAGAGGGGGCAGGGGAGGCAGGGAGGATGAGTAGGGGCCACGCAGAGCCCTGTGGGCAGCAGGAGGACTCAGGCTTTGGCCCTGAGGGCAGCATGGTTGGTCTATCATGGTTCAAAATGACTCCTGGTTTCTATGTGGCTCTGGGGCCAAGGGGCAAGGAAAGGTGACTGGCTCGCAGCAGTGGGTGGGGCTGTCCCCATGCTTTGACAGCAGGGTCTGTGCTGTCGGTGCCCGGTCTGACGGGGAGAGATGGCATGGACACCCTGGAGGTTCTGGGGTGCAGACTGAAGCAGGCACCCTCAGGGGCCACCAGGGCTGGGTCTGGATGTGTAGGGTTGGGGTGCTCCATGGTGGAGGACCCTGCGGGCAGAGCAGGTTCCCCGCAGGGGTGTGGCGCCCTTGCACCCAGAGGCCATCCCCCTCGGCACAGGATGCAGAGTTAGGACGGGCCTCCCTGGCACTATGGATGCCAGGAGCTGCCCCAATGTCCCACAGCTTAGAGGCAGCACCCATGAGGGGCCTGAGGCAGCCAGCCCCCCAGGGGACATGGTGACATCTGGGGATGTGCAAACAGGGGTGTCTAGAGCGGGCTGCTGGGGGGCTGAGTGAGATGAGGGCCAGGACATGGCTGTCCACACAGGCTTTGGTCACCTCTGCGCCTGGGGTTGGCAGTGCAAGCAGAACCACCTCCAGGCACAGCTTTCCTGGACTCGGTGGCACAGTGGCCTTTGGTTTGCATGGACAGCTCGGCCACCAACACCAACCACCAGGAGCTGTCCTTAAACACCCGCTGGCAGCTGCCCCGAGACCAGCTGGCCGGAGAGCGCTGTCCGGTTCCGCAGTGGTGCCCGGGCAGCTGAGCAGGCGAGACCGGAGCACCTCACAGCAAGATCGCGCGTGAGGACAGCGGACAGGAGCAGCCGGGCCGGCGGCAGGTGGCCAGGCAGTTGGGGGGTGTCAGGGTGACATGTGGCCTTCCCAGTCATGTGAGGGACAGTGGGGCAGAAGAGTCATGGGCTGCTGTGGGGCCCCGGCCTGGTCCTCGGGGTACCTGGGGCAGCTGCTCTGCTCAGGTTCCTCACGGGGGCATCAGGAGAAGCGAGGCTGACCCAGCCCAAAAGGGGACCGTGTGTGACTCCTGTCCTCATGTCCCTCTGAGACCCGACAGCCACATCCGTGGGGCATCCCAGGTCCAGGTGGCCGCATCCTGCTCCTGTGGGGAACTAGTTAGGGGCAAACACGGTGCAGGCACTGTGTCTTCTGTCACTGTGACAGGTCACCCTGGCCACACCTCCACACCCCCAGGTTGCTGCTGCTGCTCCTGTGACTGCGCAGGAGCTGTCCTCGAGGTGCGCCAACAGCAGCTCCCTTGGGGCCCCACCACGACACAAAAGGAGCTGAGGTGGCACAACTAGGCTGTGTCAGTGTCCCCCCAGTGCCAACTCTAAGTGACACCCACACCCTAGTCGGTCAGCAGGGTCCTCACCTCCACCCACAGAACCCCGCCCTGTGCCCTCCAGGTCACAGCCGTGCCTGGGTGACTCCTCATCACATCCGAGTGGCCTGCAGAGCTTAGGGTACGCCCAGGAAAGGCCCAGCCTGGCTTCCCTCTGGAGACGCTGGGCCCGGCAGCGTCCGGCAGCAGGAACCCGGCCCAGGCGCCCCTGGGGCGGAGTAGGAGCCTCTGTGCCTTCGCTCCCATCGGCTCTTCTCACTTTCTCCCCCCAGACGAGTTTAAATGCCCCATCAAGGAGGAGGTGGCACTGACCAGCGGTGAATGGGAGGTGCTGGCCAGGCACGGCTCCAAGGTACCAGCGCTCGCGCTGCTCTGCTCTCGGCCCTGCGCATGCGCCCTCCCCTCCCCCTCCCGCAGGACCTGGGGTTCCGGGTCCCCATCATCTAGTCCCTGTCTCCTCCTCCAGGGCAGCTGAGGCCCGTCCACCCCCAGAGCTACCCGGGGGTTTAGGTAGCCTCCTTTTGCTCCCTACAACCATCTCCCTGTGAGAGCAGGCTGTCGGGATACTTGGGGTAGTGAGGTAGTAAGCGTGGCAGGCAGCACCCCCACCAGCCTTGCAGGGCACCCCAAAAGGTGCAGCTGCAGAGGGGAGTCTGCCCGGCCCACCACACAGGCAGTCAGGACGCCTGGCAGGGTCTCTCTAGGTGATTCAGGCTGGCCTGGAACCCAGAGGTCCTCCTGCCTCAGCCTCCCTCAGTGCTGCACTTTTCAGTGTATACTTGAGTGTGTCCTGCTGAGGGCCCTGCATCCTTTGTGGGTGTCCTGGGTGCACCCCAGGCCTACAGTGACTGTTCTTATCTCCACCTCGGCCCCAGCCGGGAAGCCCCCCAACACCCTGGGAGGCCGCCTGCCCCAGGTCCTTCCCTCTCACACAGGCTCCAGCTGCTCCCGCCAGCCCCACTGGTCTGGGCACAAGCCCGTGTCCATCCATTCTTCCATCCATGGTCTGTGCAGGAGCGAGTCCTCGATCTTGACGGGCTCTGAGGTCCTTTTTGGGGGACTGGCCAAAGCGGAGGCCCCTTGCGAGATAGTCTGCCCCCCAATCGCCACGCTCAGTCTCCAAGAGACAGGTCGAGTCAGCCAGGGACTGGAGGGCAACAGGTCTGTCTGCACCGCCCTTAGGGACTGTCCAGCCCAGCCAGAGGATGCTAGGTCCAGCAGGGGCCACTCTCAGAGGCGACCGAAGCCACACAGGGACACACAGATTCCCTGACCACAGGCACAGGGCCAGCAGGGGAGAGACCAGAAGTCCCTGCTGGGCCATGGTGCTGGTCACAGGAGCCCTGTCCCCCACAGATCTGGGTCAATGAGGAGACCAAGCTGGTATACTTCCAAGGGACAAGGGACACGCCGCTGGAGCACCACCTCTACGTGGTCAGCTACGAGACGGCCGGCGAGATCGTGCGCCTCACCACGCCCGGCTTCTCCCACAGCTGCTCCATGAGCCAGGTGGGCACTGCCCCCAAGCCCCGTCCCGGTCCCCAAGGGCAGGCATGACAGCCAGGTTGCAGCTGGGGGCGGGGGGCAGAGCCACCTGCTAGGCCTCAGGATGACCCAGCACCCCAAGCCTGTCAGATCCCATCCGCCCCGGTCAGTATGGAGGCGGGGGGGGGGGTAGCACCCGAGTCCCCTGGTGCGAGCGCCCTGCCCCGCCGCCTGCAGAACTTCGACATGTTTGTCAGCCACTACAGCAGCGTGAGCACCCCGCCCTGCGTGCATGTCTACAAGCTCAGCGGCCCTGATGACGACCCCCTGCACAAGCAGCCGCGCTTCTGGGCCAGCATGATGGAGGCGGCCAGTGAGTGGCGGGTGCCCTGGGACCCTGGCTCCCAGCAGCCAGAGGGCCGCGGGTGGGCAGTCTGATCCTGGGGGCTGCCTGCACTTCTGCCCCCCACTTCCTCCCTGTCACCCTGAGGCCCAGCTGGGGCTGCAGTTTGCCAGGTGTGGTAGCCCAGGCCTGTGAGCTAGCACTCGGGAGACCGGGGCAGGAGGCTCGTGGGGTGCTTGAGACCAGCCTGGGGTACACGAAGGCATAGTTTGGGGTAAACCTCAGCCCTACCATTGCAATTGGACAACCAGCATCATTGCTTCGTAAAAAAAAATCAGTTAGAAAGCCAGGCGTGGTTGTATCGCATGTTATCCCAGCATCCTGGGAGGCTAAGGCAGGAGAATTCCAAGCCAGCCTTGGCAACTCAGCGATCTAAGACCTTGTCTAAAGATCAGAAATACAAAGGGCAGGTGGGCTGGGGATTTAGCTCAGCAGCGTAAGTGCCTGCCTTGCAAGCACGCGGTCGTGAGTTCGATCCCTGGTACTGACAAAAAAAAAAAAAAACCCAAAAAAACAAAGGGCAGGTTACAGAGCTCAGCCCCCAGGTTCAGTATTCAGCACCACAGAAGACAGAAGGAAGGAAGGAAGGAAGGACACGAATTCAGGGGGCAGCAGCCTCCATAGTGAGCTGTGTGTCCTACTTCAGGCCTGTAGGACCCCAGTGGGGTTGGCAAGGTCAGGGTCTTAGCCACGTGGAGTCACTCTTGGGGCAGTGAGGAGTGGGGGCAGCTGGGAGGGGACAGGCTACTCAGCCCCGGGATCTGTCTGCATGGTCCCCCTCACTCACTCTATCAGCGTCCCCCAAGGTACCCCTCAGTCACCTGCAGGGTCTTTCTCTGGGCCCCTAAACTCCTGTTCAAACCTTCAGGAAGGCCAGAGGCCGAGGGCAGCTTTCCATGCCACTGCGAGGCTTGGGTGGGGGCGTGGAGCCTGGTGCCAGCTGGGTGAGGCCGGCCCAGTACCTCCACCCAAAAGTCAAAGATATATACCCCCCACCCCGCTGCAGGCTGTCCCCCGGACTATGTGCCCCCCGAGATCTTCCACTTCCACACGCGCTCAGACGTGCAGCTCTACGGCATGATCTACAAGCCCCATACCCTGCAGCCAGGGAAGAAGCACCCCACCGTGCTCTTTGTGTATGGGGGCCCCCAGGTGGGTGCACCTGGCCCCTCTCCCAGCCCCCCGCTGCCCGGCGATGTCCCCAGCGGACACTCACAGCCCCTCGCTCCTCCCAGGTGCAGCTGGTGAACAACTCCTTTAAGGGCATCAAGTACTTGCGGCTCAACACCCTGGCGTCCCTGGGCTATGCCGTGGTTGTGATTGACGGCCGGGGATCATGTCAGCGGGGGCTCCGATTCGAAGGGGCCCTGAAAAACCAAATGGTAACTTCCTGCACAAGCCCCAGTTGGAAAGGGGAGCCCTGGGTGTCACGGGGCGGGCCCCGGCTCACATGCAGGACATTCCTGGCTGGGGTGATGTAAGGGAGGCACCTGCTTTGCTGCTCGGCTCTGAGCTGGGCCCAGGGGGACACAGGCAGGCACCCCAGCCACCTGTGCCTGGGGGGGGGCTGAGCGGGCTGGGCCCACAGGTACGAAGAGGACGGACGATTGTGGTAGGGATGTGGTGGTGGTGACAGTGATAGCAATGTGTCCCTCTATTTGTACCACTCTCCCAAGACACCCCAGCTCTGTGTTGCCCGGTTCTGGAGGAAGGGCTGCTGGGTGCCGGTGGGACAGGCATGGGCCAGAGGCTGTGTGCGCTCTTGAGTCTGGGATGGTGCCTGGCTGCTGCGCCCCCTGGAGGCTGGGACAGAAAGGGACAGAGGCCCCTTGTAGGAGGGGACCTGGTCTGTCACGGGGGGAGCCTCTACATGCCGTCAGGGGGGATTCGATCTAGGAGGGAAACCGTCACCCAGAACTTGGCAGAGGTGACAGGGGACCGTGATGACAGTGACTAACGGGCAGGCCCCAGCCACGGTGTGACTCCGATAGTTGCCTGGGAGGCAGGCAGCAGGGCAGGGCCATCGCCCCAAGAGCCGGCAGGGACTGGGGTGGGCAGGGGAGCCGGGGCCACCTCCAATCTGGGAGCGGCAGCCCGCGTGGGGCGCAGGTGGGTGCAGGCTGCCTTGGACCGGGCCACTCAGACTTGCGGCCTTCGCCCAGGGCCAGGTGGAGATCGAGGACCAGGTGGAGGGTTTGCAGTTTGTGGCCCAGAAGTACGGCTTCATCGACCTGAGCCGCGTCGCCATCCACGGCTGGTCCTACGGTGGCTTCCTGTCCCTCATGGGTCTCATCCACAAGCCACAGGTGTTCAAGGTAGGCCCCGCCCCATTCAGAGGCCCCGCCCCCGCTCAGAGGCCCCGCCCCTGCCCCACCCACGCCACCGAGCTGCCCGGCCCCGCCCCGGAGGCGCCCGTGCCAGGGGCCTCGCCACGTGGCTGTTTCTCCGCAGCAGCCCCACGGGGCCGAGCCCCCCTCCTCATGGCCCGCCACCGCCGACCCCAGGATGGCATCCGGCCGCACAAAAGCCCCAGCCCGCCGGCAGCTCTCTGTGGGAGGCTGAGCCCGGGACCCTGGCCTCGGAAGGGCAGAGGTGGGGCATGGAGTGGAGAGCTCGGGGAGGGGGCCCAGGCCGGTGGCGCAGTCGGGGCACCGGGGCGGCGGCCACGAGGAGGAGGAGGAAGCAGGGCCGGGCCCTCCGTGTCCTCCCGCGGTGCCCACCTCCCCGGAGCAGCACACAGCCCCAGGGACAGCCCTGGGGACACCCGGCCAGGGTCCCTTCCTTGCCACTCGCATGCATGACCAGCCCCACGCCTCTGGGGAGGCCCGGACAGCGGGCAGCTCTGCTCCTGACCGACGCCCCTCTTTCTCTCTCCATTTCTCCCTCCCACCACACCCCCCCAGGTGGCGATCGCGGGCGCGCCTGTCACCGTGTGGATGGCCTACGACACCGGGTACACGGAGCGCTACATGGATGTGCCCGAAAACAACCAGCAGGGCTACGAGGCGGGCTCTGTGGCCTTGCACGTGGAGAAGCTGCCCAACGAGTACGGCACTGCCCATCCTGAGCCTGGCCGAGACCCGTGGGAGAGACGGCTCCCGGTTTCTCACCGCCCCATACCCTCCCCCAAAGCGCTTGCCACCAGCGTTTGTTCTGTTGTTTGTCCCACTGAGGATGGAAGCCAGGGCCTTAGGGCTGAATCCCTGCCTTTTTTATTGGAGACAAGGTCTCTCTAAATTGCTAAATTGCCCTGGCTGTGCTTGGATTGTGATCCTCCTGCCTCAGCCTCCCAGACTGCTGGGATGGCAGGCGTGTGCCATCGTCCTTGGCTTTGTGCTCTGAGTGTAGCCGTGGGCTCCTTGACCAAGGACACCGCTGTCTGACGGCCACTCTGCTCTGTGATGTGGCCATCTATCATGACAGCGTGAGGGCACAGACACCCGGATGTCCCCTTCAGGCTTTGGCTTCAGTGGCCTTCTCTGGTGTGCCCATATTTGGCTGGTGTCCCAGGGTCTCACGCAGCCACTTACTGGTCTGCTGGTGTCCCAGTCAGAGGCCAAGCACAAAGCTAAAGTGCAGCCTGACTGGATGTTGTCGGCCTCGGCCACCAGCAGGGGCGCACGTGTCCGCGTTACCATTCCCTCATGAATCCGCGGATGAGCATGAATCGCTGGTGGGCAGTTTGCTGCACCCAGAGAGGTGCCGGGGCGCAGGCTGCTGCAGGGGCGCTAGACACTGCTGAATCCTTCGCCTCAAGACAGTTACCTTAGCTTAGGCAAATTGGCCCTCAATAGATTCTTTTATAAAAGGAAAAAAATAAACCAAACCGGGCATGTGATTGCCATCTCACCGCTCTGGGAGACTGAGGCAGGAGAACTGCACGGTCCAATCCAGCCTGGGTCCTCTAGCAAGGCCCTGTCTCAAAATTTAAAAATTAAGTTACACTTTTTAAGAAATTAGGGTCGGGTCCGGTGATTTAGCTCAGTGGCTGAAGCGCTGACCTGTTAAGTGCAAGGTCGTGAGTTCGATCCCCAATACCAAAAACAAAAACAAAAAAAGGGCCGGCCTGGGATTTAGCTCAGCAGAACAAGCGCCTGGTCGTAAATTCGATCTCCGGTACAAAAAGAAAAATTAAGGCTGGGAATATAGCTCAGTACCACAGCGCCTGCCTGGGAAGTGTGAGGTCCTGATTTCGATTCCCAGTACCAAAAATAAAGTAAAATAACCAGGGGTGGTGGCACATGCCAGTAATTTCAACACTCTAGAGGCTGAGGCAGGAGGATCCCTGCGAGTTCCAGGCCAGCCTGGGCTACATAGCGAGTTCAAGGTCACCCTGAACTACCCGGCCAGACCCTGTCTCAAAAAAAAGAATTTCCGTCTTTAGGGATCCCGGCCACTTTCCGCATACTGGGCAGCCACAAGTGTCCAGTGCAAGCCAGGGTGGGTTTAGAATGTTGTCACCCACGGGTTCCCGAGGTGTGCACACCTCCCCCTCCCTGCATGGAGCCAGGGCGACGCTGCCTGCCAGCTGAGACACAATTGAGCCCCCGCCTCGGCCCCGGCCTAAGCTAACTACCTGTCCTGCCCCGCCCCATCCTACAGGCCCAACCGGTTGCTGATTCTCCATGGCTTCCTGGATGAAAATGTGCACTTTTTCCACACCAACTTCCTCGTCTCGCAGCTGATTCGGGCAGGAAAACCTTACCAGCTCCAGGTGCGTGGCCTCTAGTGCCTCGGGCCTGCCAGGGAAAGACCAGGCTCCCTAGGGTACAGGAGGAGACTCCGGAGAGCCCTGCACCCGGGGCTAGAGTGGGAAGGAGGGGTGGGGGCGTGGCCATATGATTGACAGGTTGTCTGGGCGGAGTTTCTGGCATGGTGGGCGGGGTTTTAGTGGTCTAGCGATGGGCCCGGGAAGGCTTCCGCTGCTGATGGGCTGAGCTGCTGAGGTCAGGGTTTTATTAGAAGGGAGTGGGAACTCGGAGGGGCGGGGCTTCTGTTTTGGTAGCGATCTGTTGCCTAGAACAGATAAAGAACCTGGTCACAGGTCATCAGGGACAACCTAGCCAGAGCTAGGGCTCTGCAGATCCTGACATGCTGGCCAGGGCGGGAGGAGGAGGGCAGAGTCCCTGTTGGATGAGGAGCTGGCCTGGGCACAGGCTCGCTGGCAGGTTGGTGAGTCCTTTCTGAGGTCTAGGCTGTGGACAGTGGCCTCAGACCTGAGACCCATCCAGGGATAGATGAAGACCCCAGGGAAGATGGGAGGAGGCCAGCAGGTGGCTTGGTGCCTTAGGTCCCCAGGGGAGAGGCCACTTGACATCTGTGAGGCCAGAGACCAGGGGACGGCTCAGAAACCACCTCAGTGTCATCCAAGCACTCTGGGAGGCTGAGGCAGGAGGATCAAAGCTTAGACAATTTAGAGACCTGAACCGTGTCTCAAAGTAAAGATGTAGCTCAGGGCAAATACCCTGAATTCAGTCGCCAGCACAAGAAAGGGAGAGGGACGGATGGGGCAGAGGAACCACCACCTGCTGACCAGGTCATTCGGAAATCGCTGGGGCTGGTGTCACACCTGTCCACACCTCCAGCCCCAGGAGCAGCTGGGAACTGCTGAGACCAGCTTTATAGGCCAAAAGCACGACCAGTGCCTGTGTCTCCAGCCAGTCAGGGGCCCAGGGCTCAGGGCCCTGGGGCATTCCGTGGGTGTGGCCTGGCCCCAGTGCCGCGGTGACTGTTGGTCATCTTCCCGCATGCAGTAGGTGCCAGAGAACAGAAGTCCAGGGTTGGTTGCTACCTTGGAGACCAGGAGCTCAGCCCATGCAGCTTAAACAGGGACAGCAGTCCAACAGGGTGGCCACAGGCTGGGGCACCAGACGCCTGAGCCCCAAAGCCCCCCTGAACCTTCCGAACCTCTAAGATCAAGGAGCCCTGGGGGCCTTACTTTCCTCAGGCGCCCCCCAAGGACCCACAAGTACCCCACTTCTGGAAGCAGGGGAGGAGTCCCAGGACTGGGGTGCCCCTCCTCAGCCCGGTCTCCCTCTCCCTGCAGATCTACCCCAACGAGAGACACAGCATCCGCTGCCCAGAGTCAGGCGAGCACTACGAGGTCACGCTGCTGCACTTTCTCCAGGAATACCTCTGAGTGTTGCCACGGCTGTGGCCGCGCCTCACATCACAGCACAACGCCGGGGCCAGGGGGAGGGACCCAGTGACCCCATGGCCGCCCACCCACCCACCTGCCATGGGATAGCCCTGCGACCCAGGAAGGGCCCAGCACCTCAGCACCGCCACCTTTACCATCCCGACGCCTTCCATCCCTTTTCCTTTTTTTCATTTTTTTTTTTTCTTTTGTTTTTGCTCCACTGCTCCTGGTTTGTTTGCTTGCTGCTTCTTGGTTGCCAGGACACTGATGGGGGGCCAATCTCCAGGTGGCACTGCCCCAGGCCACCCCTCCCTGCAGAGGAGGAGGCCACAGCCCAGAAGAGACTTGGGGGGCCAGGCTGGGAAGCGAGGGGGCTCCAGCTCTAGGCCCCCTCCACACTGACAGCCTCGGTCCCCAGCACAGCAGCATGCGAATGCCTGTCCTCCCCGCGGCCACCTGCTTCGTGTCCCTGTCATCCCACCGGGGACATTTTACATAACTATTTAACAGACAGAAAGCAAGGGGTGCCGAGACCTAGAATCGAGGTACATGGCCAGGCAGAGGGGTGTCTCAAAGGGCAGGGGACAGAGTGGCCAGGGCCTGCTGGGGGCGACACCTGTGGACATAGGAAGCCCCCCTGCCCCTGGCCGGCCCCTCTCCAGCCACCCAGCCACTCTCGTCTGCCTGGCATGGCTCCCGGGGTCCTGGGGTTGGGAGCAGGAACTGTGCCCACCGTGGGGACTTGGTCTGGCTTCCTTCCCCTCCCCACCGAGAGTTTGGGCAAAAAAGTAAAAAGAAAACAAAAAAAAAAAAGGAAAGAAGGAAGAAAAGAAACCACCTCTACATATTATGGAAAGAAAATATTTTTGTCGATTCTTATTCTTTTATAATTATGCGTGTAAGAAATAGATTCATTAAACAACCCCAGATGGGATGCTGTCACCTGCCTGAGGCTCCTAAGTCCTGGCGCTGCCCAGGGGGTGGGGCCCCGGGGCCACCCTAACAGCAGAGAGACCACTCTGCTCAATCCCCTCTCCAGATACTTCTGGAAGCACCACCCTAAAAATCTCAGTACGGCAGGCACCTATCACCCCAAGGACTCAGGAGGCCGAGGCAGGAAGATCACAAATTCAAGCCTAGGAAATTGAGTGAGACCCTGTCTCAAAGCGCTTTGGATGCAGCTCCGTGCGAAAGCCTTGGCAGTTTCGTTCTCAGCCCGACAGCCAAAAAACACTTCAGTCCAAGAAGTATATTTGCAGTTGGGTGTGGAGACGCACGCCTGTGATCCCAGCACTCGGGAGGCAGAGGCAGGAGGATCAACACAAGTTCAAGGCCAGCCTGGACTCTGTAGTGTGTTCCAGACCAGCCAGAACTGCATAGCAAGACCTCAGTTAGTGACTTAGCAAGATACTGTCTCAAGAAAAGTCTGGGGATGGAGCTCAGTATTAAAGCCCTGGGTAGCACCGAAAAAAGAAAAAAAAAAGAAAAGAAAAACCTCAAAATTCACTTCCCGAAGAGGGAAACCCAGAGCACGGCTGTTGCGTTTTTTCAGCGTAGCACACCTCAAACAGTTTTACCTTTCTGTCTCACAAGGAAAAAGTAGCAAATCTAGGTGGAACTCAGCTCCCTTCCACAGGGAGATCTCTTCCTGTGTGCAGAAATGTTTCCTAGTAGTTAGTTTCTACCCTCTGCCCACTTCCCTTTCACCTACTTGTCTCCATTGATTTGCAGGTGCTCTTTGTATATGGAGGCAATCAGTCCATCAGACCCATGGCCAGTCTTCATAGCACTGGTGGAAGAGGGGTGTTGAGGTCATCCTGAGAGGCAGGGCAGCTAGAAATTTGGAACTGTTGTCGGCCCTTGCCTGTCTTTCTCAGCTGGTAACCAGTGTCCTGAGACAGAAAAAAAAAAACCCAAAACATTTGCTGGGCCAGGTGTGATTGTGCACAATTGCAATCCTAGCACTTGGGAGGCTGAGGCAGGAGGATTTCCTCAGAGTTCAAAGCCATCCAGGGCTACATAGTGCAACATTGGGAGACCTTATCTCAAAAAACAAACAAAAAACTGGGTGTGGTGGCGCACACCTGTAATCCCAGTACTCAGGAGGCTGAGGCAGGAGGATCCCCATAAATTCAAGGGCAGTGTGGGCTACATAGTCTGACTGCCTGGTGAAAGCCTGTCTCAAAAAAACAAAATAAAATTTTTAAAAAATAATCTAAATAAAAAACTCAGGCTTGGGGTACAGCTGGGTGGTAGAGCTTTATCTTGTCTCTCATGCAGGAGGCCCTGGGTTCAATCTAACGTGGCAAAAAACATTTAAAGAACACCTGTGGACACACTGGAAATTGCAAAAATAGTACACAGTCATGTGGACCCCTCACCCAGCTCCCCTAGGCTGACACCTTCCCTGGCCACAATAAGCAATCAAAACCTAGAAACCCATCTCGGCGCACTGCATCTTGTTTGGATTTTATCAGTTTTTCTGTAAAATTGTGTGTGTTTCTATCCTACGCTATCGCCCTCGCAGATTTCCGCCAGCACACTGCCAGCAACACACACAACCATGTCCTCACCACGGTGGAGCGCCTCCTGGTGCCCCTGAAATGTACAGCTGCCCCGTCTGTGATCTCCGGGCTATAAAGAGAAAACTCTGATGTTTGTAGGATCAGGCTGAGTCTCATGTCATGATCAGGAAGCAAGATGTTAGAAATAGGATCTTTTAATTCCTTCAGCATGTTTCTTGTGCTTATTTAGAGAGGAAAAAAAACCAAAAAGGCTTGGGATCCAGCGCCCTTCTGTCTTCCCAGCACTCTGGGATGATGAAAAAAAAAAAAAAAAAGAGGACCACAAATTCAAAACCAGCTGGCCGTGGTGGCACACATGCCTGTCATCCCAGCACTCAGGAGGCTGAAGCAGGAGGGTTGCTGCAAACTTGACATCAGCCTGAACTACATATACAGTGAGGACCTTGTGTTAATAAAACAAAACGAAACAAGACAAAACAAAGCATAAATATTCCCTTCCAAAGCTGACATCCTGAGATTGCCTGCTGAGACCCATGATGTGGCAGCTGAGAGTCCTCACTGTGCCGAATCCCACCCCCCAACCTCCTTCATGTGCCTATGAGGGAGAGATTATTTTCTTCTTTTTATTCTGAAATAATTTTAGGCTCCCAGAAATGGCTCAGAAGTTGTATGGGGCTGTCTAACACGTCCCAGCTTCATGGAGCTATGACACCTTAGGGAACAAAGTACAAGCTGAGTCCTGAAGCCAGGAGATCAGCTCTGCATGACATCATCCGCGAACCCAGTACCTCACTGGAGCTCCCCATCTGGCTCCTGTGGCCCTTTGCGGTTCAGGATCTCACACTGACAGAGAGCTGCCGGCTGTTTTATAGAATGTCCTTCAGCAGTGAGCTCATGATCAGACTGCGGTCATGCACTTCTGGCAGAATCCAGAGGACACTGGGACTGTGCCCTTTCATCGGTGGGTCTGGGCAGCGTTCTTGTTATTAGTGACATTAACTCTGCCCCACCATCTACCATAAAAGTGCCATTTTTTTCCTTTACCGTTAATAAGAACCTTAGGGAAAAATACTTAAAGGCTATGCAAATCTCCCCCTCCTCCTTCTTCTTCTTGTCTTTTTGAGACAGGGTCTCGCTATGCAGTTCAGGCGGGCCTCGAACTTACAACAATCCTCCTGCCTCAGCCTCCCAAGTGCTGGGATTACAGGTGTGCACCACCATACCCAGCTATATCCTGCTTCGTATTCTGTTTTCTCCTACTTTCATTGCTTTTCAGCCAAGAGAAAGTTGTTAATGAGCAGCATTTTAGGTTGCAGTTAATTTTGATCTGAAAATGATTTCCATGATGAAAAGAAAAAAACCTCCACTATGTTTATACTGAGCAATATACTCAGTGATTCCGAGGAATGTTATGTGCAACAACAGCTATCTGAAAATGTTGTTAGAACTGGCATCCTATAAAAAATGGACAGACACTGGCAAGCTCGAGGTGGTGAGTTTGATTCCCAGTACCAAAAAAAAAAAAAAAGGACAGGCAGCCAGGTGTGGTGGTGCACACCTGTAATCCCACCACCCAGGAGACTGAGGCTCGGAGGATCACTGCAAGTTCAAGGCCAGCCTGGGCTACATAATAAGATCATATAAAAACAAACAAAAATGCATAGGCAGGGATGGGGATATAGCTCTGCGCTATAGAGCCTGCCTGGCAAGTCTGAGATCGTGGATTCAATTCCCGGTACCAGGGGGAAAAAAAATAAAGGGCATGAAAAACATAAACGTGAAGGAATATCTTCTTGAAATTTACTTGAAAAATATAATTATGTAATACAATATTACATATTGTCAGGCATGGCGGTGCATGACTGGCATCCCAGTATTCTAGGAGGCTGAGGCAGGAGAATGACAAGTTTGAGCCCACCTCGGGCCACTTAGGGAGACACTAGCTCGAAATAGTCGCGTCTTTTCCACTGATCTTGGGCGTCCACTGAGGACCCTGGCTGCAACAATTACCAAGCATTCATCAATGAAGACCAAAAGCTTTCTTCCCACGGGCACTCATTGGAAGAGTGGTACAGCCAATCACAGCCGCCCTAAGCCCCACCCCAATATGGCCTCTCGGCAGTGGGAGGGACGGGGCATAGAAGTCACGTGGCCGCGGGACGCCGACGTGGCCCGCAACGTCCGCCCCACGTGTCCCTCGCCGCGCCTCGTCCGCTCGCCCCCGCCCGCGGCTCACGATTTCGAGATGGCGGCGCCCAGCAGGAAGAGAGGCGGCTGTGGCGCGGCCTGGTTTGCCGCGCTGCTCCTGGCGACAGGGGCTCTGAGGCCGACGGAGGCGGTGTCTGAGCCCACGACGGTGGCCTTTGACGTCCGGCCCGGTGGCGTCGTGCATTCCTTCTCCCAGAACGTGGGACCCGGGGTACGTACCGGACGTCCGAGGAGGGTCGGGGTTGACGGGCGGGGGGGCGGGGGGGACAGGGCACCCGGGCCAGGGCGGGTCACAGACTCCGAGGGGTGGGGACTTCACTGCGGGGGGAAGTGCTGCGACGAGGGGCGTCCCGGGAGGGGGCGTGGTCTCGGCCTTGGCGCCCTTTGCCTGTCACCCGCGCTCGGCGTCCGGGGCGCGCCTGACCTCGCGAGGTCCCGCGTCTTGTCACTGAGGCGGGGAGGCCGGGCCCGCCGTGCATGGAGCCCGCACGCTGGGGTGTAGCCCAGCCTTGTCCCCGGCTGGCTGGAAGGCCTCTTCCTCGGCTTCCCTTTCCTGCTGTGACACTGTTTCCGCGGTCACGCGTGTGGAGCGCTTCCCCCTAGCCTAGCGGTTCGCCAGGGGCGGTGTCTGTCAAGCCCGTTTGACAGATGGGGAACGAGCAGCTCAGGGTTTTTTTTAATTTCAGGGAGGTAGTGGCACTCGCCTGTAATTGCAGCCCTTGGGAGGCTGAGGCAGCAAGATCCTTGCGAGTTCAAGTCCAACCTACTTTACATAGGGACAGTTTTTCTCAAAAAAAAAAGTAGAAGAAGAAAGAAAAGGAAAAGAAAAGAGCTTCAGGGCCCCAGGTGTCTGCTCCCAAAGCGCTTTTCTGCAGGGGTGGAGGGAGCATGGATTGCTTCTCATGACCGCAGAGCTCACCAGAAGGAAAGGAGGCCGGCGGGAGCTCTCCCCACTCCTGATTCTGCAGGGCCTGAAACCCCAGGCCTTGGCCCTAAGGGTCACCTCTTACCAAGCCTTTTTTCCCTCCTCTTTTCTAGGATAAATTTACCTGTATGTTCACTTACGCATCTCAAGGAGGAACCAATGAGGTGAGTTGTTCCAAATCCCCTACCACTTGCCCTGCCGGGTCACCGTCCAGGGGACAGGCGCTCCTGGGCGTCACAGTGGGTACTCTTTGAGCTGTTCTTCCTGAGCCAAGACAAAGGGACAGTGCTGCCATAAAACAGTGCCAGCACATTCTGCCCTTTTTGGTCCACAGAGCAAGTAGGAGTCTAGACAAAAAGAACAGTGAAGGCTGTGACTCTGTCACCCCTTGTGCATCTGCTAGGGTTGTATTCATCTTCTCTGTAGCAAACTCCTAGAGACGATACTGCGTACACCCAGGCATGGTGGCAAGCAGCCTTGGGAGGCTGAGGCAGGAGGATCACAAGTTCAAGCCCATCCTGAGCAGCTTAATAAGACCCTGTCTCAAAATAATAAATCAAATATGGGATGGGGATGCAGTTTAGTACAAAAACCCTGGGTTCTGACCCCAGTAACATTGGAGGTTTTGTTTGTTTTGTTTTATATTTTTGAGACAGGGTCTTGCTGTATAGTTCAGGCTGGCCTTGAGATCACTTTGTAACCCAGGCTGCCTGAAACTTAAGGCAATCCTCCTGCCTCAGCCTCCCCAATGCTGGGATTACAGGCATGTACTACCATGGCCCCCTGTGCCCAGTACTCTATTTAAAAATAAAATACTACGTATTGTCTGACGGTTCCTTTTAACTGCTTCCTGTTGTATCTGTTTTGAGACACTCTATGTAGTTCAGGCTGACCTTGAACTCACAGCTCTCCTCCTGCCTCAGCCTCCCAAGTGCTGGGTTAGCAGCATGTACCAGCAAGCCTGGTGGCTGTCTGACAGCTCTGTAGGTCAGGACCAGGCTCCACTCAGCAGAACTCAAGGTGTCGCCCTCTGGGGCCCTGGGCTGCAGCCTTCAGGAAGGAGACCTCTTGCCAGCGCTCACAACTGTTGGCAGAATTCAGTTCTTTGCACTCAGAGGTCATGATTGTGATTCCTCCCTGGCTGCTTTCTCAGGCTGGCAGAGGGAGTAAAGGGGTGACATGTTGGACAGCAGGGCACAGTCTGTCCTTGCCAACTCTAGGAGACCCCATGGTGGGGAGAGCCCCTCAGGAACCAGATTCTGTTTTGTTACAGTTTTTTGGTTTGTTTTTAATTATTTATTTATTATTTATTTTGGTTTTGTTTTTTTGAGACAAGGTCTCCTATGTAGCCCAGTCTGGCCTCTTAACTCACAGCGCTCCTCCTGCCTCAGCCTCCCAAGTGCTGGGATGACAGGAGTGCATCACCATGCCAGGCTAGGAATTGAATTCTGCCACAAGCACAGGTGCCTGGAGAGGCCTTGTGTTGCTGCTGAGCGTCACCTAGCCAGCACCTTGGTTTGGCCTTGTGAGACCAAGTGAAGGACCCAGCATGTTGAGCCTGGCTTCTCCCCTGCAGAACCATGAGCTCAAAAATAGGCCTGGTTTCTAAGCTGATGAATGCATGGTCATTTGTTGCACAGTGTTGCAGGCTGCGAGGTGCGCATGTGGCCTGACTCCCAGGGCCTGTGCACAGGGCTCATTTGGGAAAAGTGTCTCCACCCATGTTGGGAAGATAGCGCCCTGGAATGTCCAGGTGGACCCTAAATTGATCTGCCTGAGAGAGACAGAGAAAAAGCTGCATGTTGGTAGCTCATGCCTGTCATCCCAGCACTCCAGGAGGCTGAGGCAGGAGGATCACAAGTTCCAGCCCAGCCTGGGCAATTTAGCAACCTAGTGAGACCCGACTTTGCAAAGAGAGTTAGGGATAGAGCTCAGGGCAGAGGCTCTGGGTTCAACCCCCAAGACTGGTACAAAAAAAACCATGAGGGGAGGAAACTGCACAGACTGGCGTGGCCACAAGCCAAGGGAAGCAGGCCACCTGGAGCTGAAGGAGACAGAGGGCATGGACCGGCAGCCGCTGGACTTGGAGCTCCCAGCAGTGTGACAGTGAGTTCGCTTCCTTGTCCACCGCTGGGCATGGGCTGCATTGCTCCAGTAGCTACTGGGGCCCAGCCGTAATGCGCCACCTCAGGACTCGGATTGCCCTTGAGCTGGGGCATGCGGTGGTCTGGAGAGGTCAATGTCCCAAAAAGACCACAGGCCACAAGGCAGATCCCATGACACCAGGGAGGACTGGAGTCTGCAGGAGGGGCAGGCTGTTATGTAGCGCTTTCCCCACCTGCACCCTGACACCAGGAGGCAGCACCCCACTTCCGGTGCCCTCACCATAGTCTAGGGCTCCCAGGCACCACAGGTGCTGAGCAGTGAGTGACCAGGTCTCCCCTGCTCCATCCTGGGAGTTCCCCAAGGTGACAGCCACACCAACGTCCCAGACAGCTGCTGGGGACCAGGCACGCACAGTTGGTGGCATCTCATCACCGCTGAATGTGGCCGCTGACCAGAACTCACGGGCCCAGTGTCCTTGCCGGCGGCTGCATTGGGACTAGGGTCTGGACGGGTGCCTCCAGGGCAGCGGGCTGCTCGAGGTGGCCCTCGGCACCCGCCTGGTGGGACCGGGACAAACTGGCAGTGTTGGCCTCAGGGAGAGAGGTTTCTAGCGGGGGTCCGGGGAAGGGGGAGCCAGGCATAGGTGAGGGGACAGGGAACTTGGTCCTTCTCTTGCTTTTTTGTTTATTTTTTCTCTTTTTGGCAAAGTCTCATAGAGTCACTGTTTCCCAGGTTGGGTTCAAACTTAGGATCCCCATGCCTCAGCCTCCCAAGTGCTGGGATGAGGAGTGCACACTGTCATGCCCAGCCGCAGCTGGGTCCTTTAGCTCTGGTTCCTGTCCTGGAGCGGCCTCGGGGCCTCTGGCAGTTGGCAGCCACATGCAGAAGGGCCGTGGGAACTGGGGCGGTGTTCCCCGGGTGCGCGGATCTGTCTTCCTGGATTGCGATGCTAATCCACCCCAAGAAACGTCATCTTCTCTTTAAATTCATTTTATCGGCTCACTCAGGATACACTTAATGATCACGGTCGTCACCGGGCGTTTATGACTTGCTGCTTTTTTCCTGTTCCCAGCCCTCCTCCCTGTCCTCCTCCCTGCCCTCCTCCCTGCCCTCCTCCCTGTCCTCCTCCCTCCTTATTTACAAAGCTTGGTTTCCATTTTTCCTCATTTTCTTGTGTTTTTTTCCCCTTCCTTTCTCCCTCACCCTCCCTAGTTCCCCTTCCCATCTAAACATTTTCTTCCTAAGAAATGTCATTTTCTTTGTCCTCAAAAAATAGAATAAAACATCACCCAGTGCAGTAGCGCACACCTATCCCCCTGCCCCGCACTCAGGAGGCTGAGGCAGGAGGGTCACTGAGGGTGTGAGGCCAGCCTGGGCTACATAGGGAGGCCCTTTCTAAAACAAATCCAATACATAAGTGTACGTAACTGGCTGGGGTGACCCGCCCCCCGCCGTGTGCAAGTGCGATGTGATGCCGCCCCCGCCAGCTCAGGGGACCAGACCACCCAGAGCCGTGCTGGGTTCACTGTGTGTTTCATTCCCTTTTGGCAGTGCTCAGTGGAACCCGGGGCACTGAGCTCCGTCCCCAGCCCCTGATTGTCCATTTTGAGACAGGGTCTCCTTAAGCCGCCCGAGCTGGACCCAAGCTTGAGATCCTCCTGCCTCGGCCTGCTGAGTGCTGGGATGGCAGGTGTGCGACCTTTTCTCCCACCTGTCCCAGCACCTATGTGAGGCGGGACTGCCCCCCACCTGGTGTGTCAGAAGGGGGCCTGGGCGGGGCAGGTTCTGAGAGACCTGGCCCCTGCGGAACAGGGGGTAATCCCTGCCCCCCTCTCCCCAGCAATGGCAGATGAGCCTGGGCACCAGCGAGGACCAGCAGCACCTCACCTGCACCATCTGGAGGTGAGCGCGGATGGGGGCGCCACACACCCCGCTCCTTTTCCTGGCCAAGTAATAGTCCACGCAGGGCAGTGCAGGGCACAGACGCAGGAGGCCCAGAGCTGAGGCCTGGACCCCGCAGGCAGCCTAAGGCGAGGGAGCCTCTGATGCCTGGGGAGCTGGCCGTGGAGGGACTGCGGGGAGCGGGGTGGTGGCGGGAGGTGTGGGCACTGGGCTCAGATTGCTGCACCCTCGCAGGCCCCAGGGGAAATCCTACCTCTACTTCACCCAGTTCAAGGCAGAGGTGCGGGGCGCCGAGATCGAGTACGCCATGGCCTACGTGAGTCCGGCTCCGCGTGGCAGCTGGGGGTCCTGGGCAGCACCCCTGCTGTGCTCCTCACCCGAGGCCCCAGGGGAATGGTGGGACTCCCGGCACAGCCGGCCACTCAGGTCCAGCCAGGGAAGCAAACACAGCAGGGCGCAGGTGTCAGGGTGGCGCCCACCTGTCACCCCGGGTTCCCACCCGAGGCAGGGAGGGAGGCTGCAGGTTGAAGCCCAGCCTGGCAGCATAGCAGGATCCTGTCTCAGCCCTCAAGAGGTCTGGGGTGCGGCTCACATTTATCATCTTCCTGCCTCAGCCTACCAGGGTACTGGGATGACAGCACCTGGCAGAGGCCGAAGCCGGCTGCTCCTCAGAGCCGGGGGACCCCTGCCCGCCTCTCGGGAGAGAGGGGGGTGGGGGCGCTACTATTCCCAACTGCACAGTGGCTTCCAGTGAAGGCCCTGCTCGGTCCCTTTCAGTCCAAAGCGGCATTTGAACAAGAAAGTGATGTCCCCCTGAAAAATGAGGAATTTGAAGTGACCAAAACAGCAGGTAGGTCACCATGGGCCATGGAGCCAGGGCATGGGGGGCACACGCCTGTCATCCGAGCCTCTGGGAGGCTGAGGCAGGGGGGTGGCAGTTCCAGCCCAGTCAGGCAACTCAGCGAGACCCTGTCTTGGAATAGGTGGAAACGGCCCGGGCTGTGGCTCCCTCCCCGAGAGCCTCTGGCAGGTGCCCTCCTGCGCTGGGGCGGGGGGTGGGGTGTGCATCTGTAATCCAGCACTCAGGAGGCTGAGGCAGGGGGATTGCTGAGTTCGAGACCAGCCTGAACTACATAGCAAGACCCCGTCCCTAAAAGAAGGCCTTTCTGAGTGCTGGCCCCCGTGTCCAGCCTCCCGACTGGGCTGTGACCTTATCACCCTCAGTCAGTGGGGCCAGAGCCTCAGGGCCCTATCACCTCTCCGGGACCCTTCAGGGGGCGCCTCCACCCTGCTGCTCCCCCATTCCTGACTAGGCTGTGTCCCAGCTCATGGCCCCAGACCCTCAGGACACCCTGTGTCACACACTGACCCCCTCTTTCCCTGCAGTGGCCCACAGGCCCGGTGCCTTCAAGGCCGAGCTGTCCAAACTGGTGATTGTGGCCAAGGCAGCCCACAGCGAGCTGTGACCAGTGGTGACACCCGGAGCACTGGTAGGTGGCTGCCTCTTGGGGCCCTTGGTGTCCGCCTGCACTAGTGGCCCTGCCAGCCCGGGATGTGTGTGGAGAAGCTGCGGCCCGAGGGCCCCGCCCTGCAGGGGCCTGCCGTCCACGGAGCCCCAAGACACGACGCCACTGTCACCCAGGGACCTGCTCTGAGACAGACTGGGAAGACACCAAATGTTCTTTTATATTTAAATAAATAACTGAGAAAAAACAGGCCCCCCCCGTGCGGGCCCTCCTGGGGCCCTGTGAGGCGCCCCGCCCGGCGGATGGATGCCGAGTACCCAGTAGCCAGGCAGCACCAAGGTCACCACGGGTCCCACAGTCCCCCTCCAACAGCAGCACCAGGGACAGGTGCCCAAGGGGACCTGCTGCCCCCACTTTGTGCTCAGTTTTGGTTTCTGAGGTTGGATGACAGTAGAATAGCTTTAAGCCCCAAACGGCGCACGCTTGTGGTCCTCACTACTTGGGAGGCTGAGGCAGGAGGATCACCTGAGCCCCGCCTGGGCAACTTAGCAAGACACTGTCTTAAGAAAGAAGGGCCAGGGCTCTGTCCCCAGCAGTGCTGCAGAAACACAGGAGACCGTACTTCAGTGGGGCAGAGGAGACAGCAGCAGGGGTGCATGCCTGTAATCCCAGCACTCGGGAGGCTGAAGCAGGAGGATCTCAGCAAGTTCAAGGCCAGGCAAGGTTGCATAGTGAGAGCCTGCGTTAGTCCATCCCAGTCTGTGCTAACCCTGACCTTTAACCTTGGTGGTAGTGGCCATGCATGGGCAGGGGACGCAGCAGTCCGTGGGGTTACCCACTTAGCGCCATGCCTGGCGAGGTGTGCACACCCCGACGGAGACGCCCAGCCGGGGTTCCCTGCGTAGCGCATCAGCAGGTTTCGAGTGTGTTTAGCTGCGCATCACAGGGGTGAGGTGGGTACAGCAGTGTGTGCTCTGCCATGTAGACAGCGCTTTACCCGCTGTGCGCTCACCCCGTGGGGTGTGCAGGGGACCCAGAGTGGCGCCGGTGGGCTTTGCTGTGAGATGCTCACTGCATTTCTGGGGTTTTTTAATATATATAATTTTATTTATTTGCTGATTTATTGTCTTTTTGAGACAGCGTCTCCCTGTGCAGTTCAGGCTGGCCTTGAGCTCACTGTGTAGCCCAGGCTGGTCTCGAACTCGCAAGGATCCTCCTGCCTCAGCCTCCCGAGCACTGGGATGACAGGCATGCGCCACCGCGCCCGGCTCGGCGCAGTCTTGTTTTTAAAGCGCCCTCTTTGGCAGAAGTAGCCCAGCCCGGAGCGGCTCGGAGAGGCAAGTCAGTGGGAGGTGGGCGTCCATCCGTCCGGGGCGAAGGCGACCGCGCGAGCCGGCCCGCAGGGACACGGGCGCGGCCTTCTGGGTTCAGCGCGGGAGGAGCAGCAGTGAACCGGACCTGCGCGGCAGCGAGAGCAGGAATGCGCGGTGGCGGCGGCTGCGTTTTGTGGAGTTTCCACACAGTGCAAGCGCTTCTCTTAATACAGCGGAGCCGCCCCAGACATACTCCACAGGACAAGCGGGCACTGCACACCCCCGGCGCTGCACCCATGTGATAACACGGGTTCTCTGTGCGGGGCAGGAGGGGCTCCCAGGGAAAGAAAGCTCGTTGGCTTTTGGGGGTGCACGCCTGTCACCCCAGCCACTCGGGAGGCTGAGGCAAGAAGGTGACAGGCTCCCGTGCAGCCTGGGCCATCTAGCTCCACTGCCAGACCTGACTCAGAGAGGGCGCAGGAGGGGGGATGGGGCGGGTCTGGGGTCCATGTCCGGCCCTGGGGAGGAGAAAGGCGAGGGGAGCCTGGGGCCGCTCCTTCCTGGAAGCATCAGGATGAGGGAGGGGCAGGGGGTCTGCATCCAGGGGGCAGCAGGGCACAGCTCTCCTCCTCTTCCCAGACCGGGGCTCCCCCTGCCGCCGGAGCTGCCTGGGTGCCTCTGCGCGGCCCCACTGATCCACTTCCTGGGGTGCCCGGGACCGAACCCCTGAACTGCGGCTTCAACAATAGCGCCTCGGCCCTGCCGGGTCCCAGAGCCGGAAGTCGAGGTCGGGGCAAGGTCAGGGCCTGCTGGTCCTGAGGCTTCGGGGGACCCCCACACACCCCACTTGTCCCCATCCTAGGTGTCTGGCTTGTGCAAATGTCACCCCCTCCCCCACGTCGCCTCTGAGACCCTCCAGGCGTCTCAGGGGAGCAGAAGGCTGCGCGGGGGTCAGCGGGGACCCGGGGATACCGCCGGGGGCCTGGGGGGCCTGGGCAAGCTGCGGCCAGCACGGCCGAGTCCCTGTCTGTCACAGGTCAGGTGACCCAAGGCAATGTGGACTTTACCTTTATTTACTGATTTACTTTTTTTTGCCCGGTACCCGGGATTGAAGCCAAGGCGGCACACTGCGCCCCCCAAGCCCCCCGTTATGTTTTATTTAGAGACAGCGCCTCACTCGGTTGCCCAGGCCGGGCTGCAACTTGAGATCCTCCTGTCTCAGCTTCCCAGAGCGGGTCCAGCACCGTGCCAGAGTGGGCGCTTGGTGCCGCCGCTGCTGATGGTTCCGGGTTGCGGCGGCGGTGGCGACAGCTCAGAGCGTGCCGTCCTCCAGCATCCGGCCCAGGCCATCGCAGATCCGGTCCAGGTGCGAGCGGTAGGGCTCGGCCGGGCCGTAGAGCGCGGCCAGGAAGTCGCCGTCCGCCAGGTGGCCGAAGACGCGGCCGATGCGGCTGTGGGATTTGGCGCCGAGGTGCGGCCCGGCTGCCTGCTGCAGCAGGTCGCGGCACTCGAGCAGCCCGGCGGCCAGCACGCGGCGGTCGAAGGTGAAGGCCACCTGGTGGAAGCTGACGGCCGTCATGGCCAGGCCCCGCGCCCGCCGCCGGAAGCGCCGCAGCCGCGCCAGCTCCTCGGCGCCCAGCGCCCCGGCGCGCAGCAGCACAGCCACCTTCACCGCCACCTTCACCAGGTCTCGGAGCAGCCGCTGCGCCGCGCGCGCGCTGCGCGTGAACTCGTGGGTGGCTCGGTAGAGCTCGTCCAGCACCGCGCCGCTCGTGTCGTCCACCAGCGCCGCCACCACCGCCTTGCAGGGCGCCTTGCTCAGGAGCTTCTTCTGCGCCTGCAGGGCCAGGCTCTTGGCGCTGAAGGGCTCCATGGGCCTGAGGGGCGGACAGACGGACAGGGGTGGACCAGCGGCCCCTGGCTCCCCAGCTCTCCCAGCCCCCGCAGCCTCCCGTCGCCTGTGTAGTGGAGGCCAGGGGAGGGGGACGGGACAGTGGCATAGCGGCGTCCACCCCTCAGGAGCCATGGCTCCCGGACACTGGAGGGACCCACGGGGGTCTGAGGCGGCGGTGCATGCCCGTCATCCCGGCTGCGCGGGAGGCTGAGGCAGGGGTCTCACGTAGAAACCCTGTCTGGCTAACTCAGCCATGTAGCACAGCTCTGTGGCAAATGATAAAAAGTGACAAGGGGCTGGGGTGGTGCTCAGTGGCAGAGCAGCCCCAAGTCCCAAGCAGGGTGGTGATGGGAAGTCAAAGCCAGAGTACTCAGTGTGGTGCTGGGTGCTCAGCCCCCCTCAGTCCTCCTCACCACACCCCATGCCCCTCCTGCTGGCTGATAGGATGACGTCACCCAAGCCTGGGCCCTTTGGGTGAAGCCCGGTTACCATGACTCACTGCCCCTGTGGGGTGCACAGAAGACCCCTCAGGGTGGTCTGCCCGGGATGGGCCTAGTGGCAGCAGCCTGGGTGGTGGCTTCACCTCCAGAATCGCACCTAAATTCCAGAGCTGGGCCTGTCCCTTCCTGCTGAGAACCATAGCCTCGGGATCAAGCCACGCACCTTACATACACCTGTGTCTTCCTTAGTGAACTCCTATGCATCCCCCAAAGCCCTGGCCCCCAAACCCCTACCTCTGTCCTGGTGAACCCCTTTAAACTTCCTAAAGCCCAATCCCCCAGTCTTTCTGGGCTGATTCCCCCCTCAGCTCATCCTGTGACCAGGCAGACCCCACCTCCCCAGGAGCCATGGCTGAACTTCCAATGCCACGGCTGCCCGGCAGCTCTGGGCCACCCCCCCAGGCCTGGGCTGGAATGCCATGCATCCCCCACTCAACCCCGGGACCCCCACAAAGCTGTCTTTGTTCCAGCTCAGCACCAGGAGTAGCCCTGGCCCTCAGCCGCCCTCTCCCTGCCCTCTGAGGTCAGGCATCTGGAATGGCCCCTGCCCACCCGCCACACCTCTGCACCCAGACTGCCCTCCCGTCCCTGCCTGGTGCCCCCATGTGACCCTGAGCATCAGGGGCCAGGTATGGTCCCCATGACAGAAGCAGCCCCCCATGGACAGCTTGCTCCCAACTCTGATGGCCTCAGCAGATACCCTGACCATGGTATGCCTCAGTTTCCCCAGGTCTAAAATGCAGGCAACAAGAACCAACTTCATCCTGGGGCAGAAGCTGTGGCCCAGCCCGAGAGCCCCGCGAGCCGAGAGCACTGCCCTGACCCCTCGGCCAGCCAGGCCTTGGCTGCATTCCCCCGGCATACGGAGAAACGTTCGCTCTGGGAGGAAAAGCCGTGACTTCCAGTCACTGCTTGCCAAAGGGGACACTCCTCCCTGATACACACTTCCTGAACTGTCTCACCAGTTTCTCCAGAGCCTTCTCTTCTACCTCCTTCCCCCACTCTTCTCCTCCTCTCCATTTTACTCAACAGGCAAACTCCTATTCATCCCTCAAGACCCAGTGTTTCCATCACCTCCTCCTGGAAGCCTCCCAGATGCCCTCTCAGCCCATAGAGCTCTCACCCTCCCCTATGCAGCCCCAGGTGTCTCACTTTCCACGTTCACCTTGCTTGGCCTATGACGCTGGCAGGGACTGTCACTATAGCGTCACAACTGTGGCCAGCCAGGGACCCCAGCAAGTGGTGGTTGAACATGAGGGAGAAAGGAAGTCAGGGGGCATGGGGACAGAGGACACCAAAGTCCAAGTCCCAAGCTCCCAAAGACAGGCTGAGGCCCCGACTTGGGAAGGAGGTCCAGGCTGGGCGAGGTGGTGCTGGGGAGGCTGAGGCAGGAGGGTTGCCGTGAGTTCAAGGCCAGTCTAGGCTACATAGTGAGACTCTGTCCAAACAAAGGACAGAGAAAAGGAGCCCGGGCAGAGCTCCGCGCTCTCTGGGCCTTTTCTTTCCCATCTGCACCTCCGCCTGGAGGGGATGAGCTGGGGTCCGACCTGGAGCTGCTCCCTGCAGGAAGAGGGAGGGGTGTGGGCAGCCGTGGCCTCCTACAGCAGCGTCACCTCCAGCCTACCTGGGCCCCAGCTGCACGGTCTCCTTTCTTTCCAGGGACACATTGTTCTGCCAGAATGTCCCGGCAGAGAGGTGGCCACTGACCCAGAGCAAGGCCACTGACCAAAATAAACCAGGGTTTCCTTCCCGTGGGGGCAGGGCTCTTCCCTGTCCCCGTCCCCTGTCCACCAAGGCCAAAGCAACCCGCAGCCTGAACAGCTTCAGGAGATTGGCCTGTCACTCATTTGGTCACTTAACAAGCGCTGACGGCTGGGCATGGTGGGGCACACCTGTAAGCCTGACTCTGGGGAGGCTGAGGCAGGAGGATCCCCGAGTTCAAAGTCGATCTGCTTCGCCATCCAGGTCGGAGGTCCCCGTGCCGGGGCAGCCTTCTCCTCTGTCACATGCATACTAGCTGACCTGGGCTGGAAAATTCTTTTTTTCTTGTTTTTGAGATCGGGTCTCACTACGTACTTCAGGCTACTTCCAGCGACCGTCCTGCCTCAGCCTCCCAGGGTGCTGGGATGACAGGCATGCCCACCGCTTCCAGCTGGGCTGGATAATTCTTAACCACCAACTTTTACAAAAAATACATGAAACCATAGCCATGTGGTGGCTCACGCCTGTCATCCCAGCACTCAGGAGGCCGAGGCAGGAGGACCATAGGTTCGAGGCCCTGGGTTCCATCCCCCGTCAAAACAAATGAAATGTCTGCAGCTGTGTCTACCCATAAGGTTGTCACCATTTGTCCTGAGGTGGAAGTGTGGACTGTGCAGTTAATAAAGGTAATAAATTATATGAATGTCGCAAATGCTCTAAGGACAATGGATTCTCCCTAAATGCTTCCCCCTCTCATTTGCAAAACGACCTTGCAATTAGCAAATGAGGGTCACTTGGATGTCACTCGGATGTCATCTGATGCCAGCCCTCCACCCACACTCACATCAATGATTCAACAAACCTCCCTTAGAAAATACTCAGAGAAAGCGACCTTTGCCCTGTGTGTATGTGGGTTTTTTCTCCAGTCAATACCAAACAATTACAGGGTAAGAGCTGTTTCTACGACATGGACATCGTGTCCAGTATAATAAATCTCTTAAGGATTTAAAGCCTCTAGATGATAATTCCCAACCACCAACTTTTTTAAAATACATGCAAAAAAAAAATATGGAATTTCGGCCAGGTCTGACGGTGTGGGTCAGAACTCACAGCATTCTGGGAGGCTGAGGCAGGAGGGTCACAGATCCAGGCCAACCTGGGTACCATCAGGAGACTCAGTCTCAAAGCTAAAAACAAAAAGGGGTGTAGCTCAGGAACAGAGTGCCCCCCGATGGACTGTCAGTACTGGGGCGGGGGGGCAGGGGAAGGGGACTGGTGAACTGTGGCCCCCTGTTTGCCTTTGTAAATAAAGTTTTATTGGCACACAGCCACGCCCATTCCCTGTTATCCGCTATGGCGCTTTCCTACCTACACCACCTTGTGTGGACGGAATGTGTGGTTTTACAGGGTGGCTCACGCCTGTCATCCCAGCACTCGGGAGGCTGAGGCAGGAGGCCGAGGCAGGAGGATCGCTGTGAGTTCCAGACCAGCCTGGGTATACAGTGAGCTCAAGGCTAGGCTGAACCATACAGCTAGACCCTATCTCAAAAAGACCAAAAAAGAAAAAGACAAAAGAAAAAAAGAAAAACTTTGCCAAACCCCGGCCTAGACAAACCACAGAACAATACCTCAAGCCTTCATCAGTAGCATTTGCTCATTCCCATGGGATCAGATTCGCCCCCACGGCCAACTTCAGGCTGATAATTTGATAATCGATGAGCTGGGCCCTGCAAAGCAACACCCTCACCTTCCCCGGAACTTGTCAGTGCACCATGGACAGAACCTCAGAGCATGGCTGCGGGAACTGTGCGCGAGCCCGGGTTGATCCCCAGGCCATTCTTACACCTTTTATTTTGAGTCAAGGTCTCACCAGGTGGCCCAGGCTGGCATCAGACTTGAGATCCTCCTGCCTCAGCCTCCCACATCCCAAGCTCCCAGGCCTGCTCGGCCATGCCCCAGCTACTTTATTGTTCATGCGCTTATATCCCACAGGGCTGCGGCCGGAACCCAGGGTCCCAGCACACCAAGAAAGACCCCGCCACTGCTAATAATGATGGTATTTAGCAACCGGACAGCGACATTCCTGAAAAGCTGCAGGTGCTGGGTCCTCGCTGGCTGCGTCCCACTGTCCCCACCGCATGAATTCTTCATGTCCCTCCCCAAGGGCATCAATAATTCACCCGCCCAGCGGAGCCAGCTGCTCTGTGTCTCCTGTCCCAGCCTGCCACGGTGGCCCAGGGTGGCCTCGGTCTCTCCTAACTGACGGGTGTCCCCAAGTCCTCAAACCAACACAGTGGCCACCCACTTGGGAGCTCTTGCTGCCTCTGGGACAAATGCACTGACCAGAGAGGGGAAGGGACCAGTGGTGCTCAGACTGGGCTCCCTGGAGCCCCGGGGACACCCCCAGCCTGCTGATTCCCTCCCTTGATGCTGTGCTCCCCACAGCAGCCAGAGGGCGCTGTGAGCACAGAGCCTGGTCTCTCCTGCCTCTACCCTCAGCCCTCCATGGCTCCCACCTCCCTGAGGCCAAAGCCCAGGTCCTTTCTGCAACCCACAGAGTCCTGCACAGCCCTCCTGTCCCCTCCTGGCCTCCCCTGCTCCTTCTACGTCCCTTCTCTCTCTGCTCCAGCCACTCGGGCTCCTTCCTGCATCACACTGGGCTCCATCCTGCCCCAGGGCCTTTGCACCACCTCCTACTGCCTGAAACATTGTTCCCCTAGGTCAACACATAGCTTTACATAGTTCCCCTGTCCCCTTCCTCAGAAGTCCTTTCAGAGTCCCCATCCATACTGCCCCCAATTCTCTTCATCATTTTCATGCAAACAAGCATAGGATCTTTTATCAGAGTGACTGCATTCACTTCCCCCAAACCCCACCCCAAGCCAAGGGACAGTGGGCACCAGACTGGCTTTTCTCATTGCTGGGTCCTTGGAGCCCTGCACCAGGCCAGATTTAGCACAAGTGCTCAGGACCTGTTTGTCGAGTGAATAAATGACTACTTAGTAACAGGAGAGCACAATGTCAGAGACCTTAACCAAGGGCCCTGTTGTCCGGTCAGGGATACTAAGACTGAGATAGAGAGATGCAGGGTACAGGTGTGCAGTCCCCCATCAAAGGCCTTTTTGGCACTGTTATCTCAACTTCCGGGACAAAAAAGGGAGACCCCAAGCCAGGGTGGTGGCACAGGCCCGTCATCTCAGCACTCTGGGAGGCTGAGGCAGGAAGGTCCCAAGTTCAAGCCCAGCCTGGGCAATCTGACAACCCGGAAAGATCTTGCCTCAAACTAAAAAATAAAAAGAGGTGGGGATGGAGCACGGGGCACGGGCGCCCCAAGCATCACACAAGCACACCTCGGCTCCATCAGACAGATGGGGAAACTGAGTCCTGGAAGACTCAGCTAGCAGTGTCTACAGCCCAGGTGCGGGATCTGGGGGGTTCACAGATGGGGACACTAGAGCAGGGGGTGGCACCATGGAACTGGCCCGGGCCTGGTCCCTCTCTGGGCTGGACATGAGTTTCCAGGACACCCATGTGTTTTAGCCGCTCCTGGCCCCACATGACAAGTGGGGACACTGAGGCCTGGACCCCCTCCCCCACCACCAAAGGAAGCCAAAAGTCCAGGCCTCTGATGGGAAACTGAGGCCCAGGGGCATATGACCCAGCCCAGGCCACACCTCAGGCCCAGAGTCTACACACAGTGCTGGCCTTCCCCGGGCACCTGATCAGCCCCGCCGCCCTTTGTTCCTGGTTTCCCTGGGCACCATGTCTGCCCCGCCCCGCCCTGCCCGCAGCTCCCGCCACCCAGCCAGGCACCTGGCTGGCTTTGAAATTTGGCGCCAAGGACCTGCCAGGCTGGTGGCGGGCATGGCAGGCAGAGGCCCTGGGGCCCGGAGGGGGGTGGTTGGGCCGTGTGGGGCGGGGCTGCAGTGACACTGAGGCTGGAGCAGTGACAGCAGGGGGTAGTGACAAGCAGGGCCCCCTCCTGCTCCTGACCCTCCAGGCAGCTGCCAGATGTGGAATTTTGTTCCTCTGCACTATTATTGTTGTATTACTATTATCAGTATTATTGTTACAGGCCCTTCACAGGGACCTAGGTCTCCAGGTCTTTCTTAAGTTTTATTTGTCATCAAGTTGTCTAGTCTGGGCTCAGACCTGTGGTCGCCCCGCCTCAGTCTGAGGGTGCTAGGATTACAGGTGTGGCACCACCCCACCTGGCTCCAGCCCCATTTTACAGATGAGGAAACTGAGGCTCGCGTGACCTGAACGATGTGTCCAAGACACCACGGCAGTTGGCAGAGCTTGAATCCAGGTTCCCCTAAGCACCCCCCCCCCGGGGCTGGCTTGGGACCTCGGTGACTCCCTGGAGTCCCCAGCTGAGCTCAGGAAGTCACCTCGTGTCCTGTTTACAGCTGAACAGCCCCTCTCCCGTGTCCACCACAGAGAAGATGCTGACCCTGAGACTCCTAAAGAGAGCAGTTCCTGGTCCCCATCTCCCTGGCCTATCCCTTCCTGAGCGTCAGTTTACCCTCCTGGGAAATGGGCCCAGTTTGCCAGCACAGAAAAGGGGAAGCGACAATAGGTCTGGGTCAGGTCATCTGCCAGGTCATGAAACCAAGGCCCAGACCTCAATCACACAGGCTGGCTGGTGGGCAGGGTGGGGGCCCTGGCTCCCCGACTCCCACGCCCACCGCCTGGGAACCCTGCCCAGGCCGGGGCCCCCGGGGGTGGGGGGAGGGTGCGCACGGTCCCTCTGTGGGGGTCACAGTCGGGAAATGGGGCGGTTCACACCCCTCTGTGGCCTCCACCCCAAATCACACACCCAGAGACACAGGGAAACTGAGGCAGGAGGGCACACGGGCAGATGGGGGGTACGGGGACCGGGGGCGGCTGGCTCGCTCACCTGCTCTCCGGGATCTGCCGTTTGTCCTTTCGTCCGATCGTCGTCAGGGACCCGTGCGGTTCCTTTGACGCCGCTGCCGCCACCACAAGACCAGCACAAAAGTCTGGGGGGGCGGGGCGGGACGTGCTGGTCGGCCACGCCCCAAAAACCACACCCACACATAGACCACGCCCATTGTGTTTCCCCGCCCCCGCGGAAGAGAGCAGCGAGGAGCTGGGCGGCAGGGACGGGCCTAGCGCGTGGGTTCAGCCCATGGCAGCGTAGGCGATGTACAAAGAAGCCAATGAGAGCGCATCTCCTCTGCGACGCTAGAGGGGCATGTCCTGGGCGGGAAAGGGAGGGGCGGGGCGGGGCAAGGGGGCGATTCCTCCGGAATCCGCCTGCCGGAGTTGCGGTGCCGCCCCGGAGCGCTTCCTGGGGAAAGGGAAGGAAGGAGTTGGGGTGCGGGAGGGACAGACACTGACCTAGAGGCCAGGGGCCCCGCGGAAAAACACACCACCCCCTGGCTCTGCACGGCCCCACCTTCATCTAGTTTATCCACCTGGTAGGAGGATTTGGGCGAAAGCGTGTTCCTAGCGGGGCGCGTGCAGTGCCAGGACTCAGGAGGCTGAAGCAGGACGATCTCAAGTTGGAGCCCAGCCTGGACAATTTAACGCGAGCATATCAAAAATAAATATAGGGAAAAAAATAAATATAGGCTGGGGAGGCTGCTCAGTGCCAAGGCCTTGGGTTTCGTCTGCCCGAGGGTTGAGGCTTGGGGCAGCCCCTGGGTGCACAGACCCTGGAATCTCCACAAAGCAGCCCCCTCCAGCCGCGATTTCCGAGGGATGCAGAAGGAGGACGCAGCTGTGCGCCCTGGGAACCGGGCCCTGGAGCAGCTCCCAGCTCTGAGCTCCATTTCCGCCCCGTGCACCTGCCCTGCTCGGGGTCCCAGTCCAGCGAGGGCCCGGGGGTGGGGGAGCCCACGGCAGCTAAGCCCAATCCTCCTCCACACAGCCAGACAAAAGATGTTTGCTGAGTGCCTTCCTGACCTATGCAAGGGTGACCCAGACAGATCTTGATCTGAAGAGACAAAAGCAGTTTGACCCTTGCATTATGAAGGGAGAAACCGAGGCCCAGAGAGGGAACGGACTTCCCGAGCCACATAGGTCGCTCCTCCCACGCACGGCAGGTCCTGTGTTCTCTGGACCCTGGGCCGTCTGCCTTCTGCAGTATGCACTTTGGGGACCGGTGATTCTTGTTTGTTTGCTTTTTTTTTTCTTTTGACAATCGCCTCAAAATCACTCTGTAGCCCAAGATAGCCTTGAACTTGCAGCGATCCTCCTGCCTCAGCCTTCCGAGTACCAGGATGCCAGGTGTGCACCACCACACCTGGCCTGGAGACAGTGTTTCCTGGGGACAGAGGCTGAGTTTGGGGAGATGAGAAAGTCTGGGGGGTAAACGGTACTTACCACCACACAGCCCTGGGGGTGTGCTGAGTGCCTCTGAACTGTGTACCTCACCATTAGCCAGTCCGGCGCTCTGGGAGGCTGAGGCAGGAGCATCACGATTCCAGGGCCACCCTGGGCAACATAGCGACTTAGCCAGACCCTCTCTCAAAACAAAAACAAAACAAACAAAACTGAGCCAGGTGGCGGGGCTCAGTGAAACGGGGCTTCCCCTCCAAGCCGTGATCAGAAGGTTAAGGCTCAGGAGGGGTGTGTGGGATTCACCCCAGATCAGGGCTATTTCCTATGGGGTAGGGGACTCGGGCCAACCCAGGCTATACCAGGATCCAGGCTCTGCCAGGAGCAAGGTTCGGCCTAGGGTAGCGGACTAGTTACTTTTCTGAAAAAATTCCTGGAGTTAAAGGGGGAAAGGTTGCAATTTGAGCTCTCAGTTTGCAGAGGTTTCAGCCCACGGGTCCTCCGGGCTGGGTTTGGGGCTCATCTCGCGGTACTGGGGTCAGCAGAGAGTCAGGGCGCAGTGGGCTGTGGAGCAGGGCCAAGGTAAATGCACCCCAGTAAAGCTCAGAGATCCCGGGTCCCCGGGTTCAGGACAGCGCCGATCCCGGCTTCTCCCAGCAGGGGGCGCGCGCAGCCCACGACCCAGGCTGGCGGCGCCTGGGCTCCCGGGAAAGGGTCGCACGCGGGGTGCGCAGGGACTGGGGCTCCAGATACTCACCAGCCACCCCCGCAGGGCGATAGCCGGCCACGCACCCCATGGATCTGTGCGATCCGCAGCCGGGAACCCCTTCCCGGGCCTCGGCCTCAAGCCTGTGCGGTCAGTGGCTGAGGGGTTCTCCAAGAGCCCTGCTCCCCGGCCTGGGGTTGGAGCTGCACGGGGGGGGGGGGGGGGGGGGGGGGGGGGGGGGGGGGGGGGGGGGGGGTCAGGGGGGGGAGCCAACTGTCCTGACCCATCTGGCCTCCTCGGGGCCCCCGCCCCAGGCCCGGCCAGGGGGGCTCAGGGCACTGTCCCCAGGGGCTATCCCCTCCCCAGGGTCAGGTGTCTCCTTGGGGTGTGCAGCCCACGGCTCCCCCCTGCACGCCGCCACCACCCCAGCCGCCTGGGTGGGGGCTGTGTTTACCGTGTGGCCGCAGAAGCCAGCGGCTGCCTGTGCGTGGGAAGTGGGAAGAGGAGCCTGGAGGGAGAAATGACTCGAGTGTCCGCGGGAGGGAGTGGGTGCGTACGGCTTGGGGGAGGCAGGCCCATCTGTCGCTGACTCCTGGGGTGCTGAGCCCCCCATTATCCCTGGACTGGAATTCAGCGCATCCTTGGGCTGGAGAGACACCCACTGGGGTCTGCCAGGCACAGAAACCCACGCGGGATAACAGCTCAGGCCCTGGAGGGAGACCCAGGTCTGAGGCTCCTTGATCAAGCTGGGCCTGAAACCCCTGGGCTTTCTAGTCTCTGGACCCAGTGAAGAATATTTCTTTCATAGGATTCATAGGATACATGCAGGGTATTTAAGGCATTTATTTATTTATTTATTTATTTATTTATTATTTTTGTCTTTTCGAGACAGGGTATTGCTCTGCACTTCAGGCTGGCCTTGGACTTACTTTGTAACCCAGGCTGGTCTCAAATTTGCAACAATCCTCCTGCCTCAGCCTCCTGAGTGCTGGGATTACAGGACTGTGCCACCAAACCTGGCTATTTTAGGCTTTTAAAATCATTAAAATTGCATTTATCTCTTACTGCTTTTCCATACTTCAACTCCCTAACCCTTTGTGTGCCAGCCTAATGGCAGAAGATAAAGGACCCAGAGTAACCTCACCTCTCAGGCTGGGACTGCATGGGGCTCCCGGCCTGGGGGAGGAAGAACTCCACACAGTGAAGAGAGTCTGCAGGACTCAGGAGCAGAAAGGAGTTAATTTGTAAGAGTCTAGGTGGGCTATATGGAGGAGGGAGGAGGGGTTTTGAGGGATGAATAGGAGTTTTCTGGGAGGAACTGGAGTTTGACAACAAAGAGAACATTTCAGGAAAAAGGACATGGTGGGGTGAGGCTGAGAGATGGGAAAACATTAAGTAACTCATAACAGCTGGGCTGGTGGGCAGCCGGGGCTGAGGAAGGAGAGGCTGGGCTGGAGCCCCACAGGTCCTGAGACTTAAGCCCAGCAGGGAAAGAAGCCGGCCTCCAAAGAACCGCAGCTCTAGTTACTCGGTCATCCAACCTTCACTTTCCTGGGTTCACATTCCTATAACTGGTCACCCACTGTGTGATTGCGACTTGTGGTGCTCACTTACCTGAGCACCGGGTGTCTCCTTACTGTGTGCCCTGACTGGTACTGGTTAGGGGTTGCTGGGGTCAGGAGAGGCACCGTCCCTGCCCTCCAGAAATGCCCGGGCCCGGACTGGGGCTGAGGCACACAGGGAGCCTGCCACTTCAGACCCGTGGCCTTGAGCAATCAACACATCTGACCTTTTCCTGGGGCGCCCCCGCCCCCCATACTGGGGATGGACCCCAGGGCCTTTGCACTGAGCTACATTCCCAGCCCTTTTTACTTTTGAGACAGGGTCTTGCGAAGTGGCTAAGTCGCCCAGGCCGGGCTGCGGCTGGAGGTCCTCCTGCCTTGGCCTCCCTCACGCTAGGATGACAGGCGTGTGCTGCCGTGTGGGAGAGGGGGAGACACGCATGGCGTGACAATCCCAGTGGATGCAAGGAGGCCGCTTACCTAGCGTGCCCCCGCAGGGCTTGTCCTCACAGCCGCCCGAGGCCCTGGTGACTTCATTGGCTCGAGGTGGGGGCACCACTGACCTCACCTTGTCACCTCCTGGAGGTGCCGGTGCAGGAGGATGGTGTGGTGGCCCCGCGGCGCCTTCCGGGTGTCATCTGTGTCCCTGCCGCAGGGAGGGAGGCACGGGGCGTTGGGGGGGGCGTCCCCAGGCTTGATGGCTCCTGGGCGCCTGCCGCACGGTGCCAGCAGAGGGCGCTGTGGGCGCCGAGCCCGACCCTTCCTCCGCCCTCAGCTGTCCCGGGCTTCCACGCGCGGGGGCCAAGGCCCGAGCCCTCCTGCCTCAGCCTCCTGAGCAGCTGGGACTACACTGCTCCTAACCTCAGTCTCTCCTAATCACACAGGCAGAAAGGCTGCCTGGCAAGTGCCAGGTCCTGAGTTCGATTCTCAGCACCGAAATAAATAAATAAAACCAGACCAAAACAATAACAAAAATATGTGTCACCTAACGCTGGTGGTACATGCTCTGCCCTAGATAAAGCAGGCTGTCGGCAGGGACAGAGGGAAGGGGCGTCCATAGGTGGGATCTCGCGGGAGGTGGCCTGGGACAGACACAAGAGAGGGACAAAGAGGGTGCTGCCAAGAGCCAGGCAGGAGAGCACGCTGGGCAGGCAGGGTCACGGCATGTGCAAAGGCCCTGAGGCCCAGGTCCTGGGAGCTGCTTCTGGAGGATGGCGGAGAGGGTTGATGGGTAATTTAGGGCACTCCGGACAGCCCTTGTCACAGATGGCCACTGAGTCTCCTCAGCACTTAAAGCAAAAATAATCCAAAAACTACTCTGTCCCATTTTCCTTGGGAGACCCACCTCTTTCCCAGGGCAGCCTCACTAGTTAGCCAACTCCGCCCCCCAGATAATCTGCCCAATCAGAGCATGACAGTTTCTCAGGGTGGCTCTGATTGGTCAGGAATGAGCCAATAACAATGAGAAAAGCACCCACCCCACCCATGATGTTAGCTTGGCGCCTGGATTCAGCCATATCTGAAGCTGTATGGATGGCTTCTGCCCATCACTCTGGGTACCAATTTCCTCTTTTTCTTATTATGGCCACAGGCGTTTCAAGCACCGGCTGACGCTCAAACGCCATTAGGCAGTTCAATTATTTTACTTTCTTCTATTTTGGGGGGTTGGGGCTGGAGCCCGGGACCTCACACATGTCTCTAAATAAGAAGATAAAAAAGGGTGGGGACACGGGTCAGAGTAAAGGCCTCGGGCCCCAGCCTCAGCACCAGGGAATATAACCCAAAGGCAAGGGGCAGATGGCCACACGCGCTGTCACTGTACTGCCTTGTGTGCAGAGCTGACCCCACTGCCCTGGCTGCCCTCCGCCTTCTTCTGGGTCCAGGCAGGGCCCACCCATCCATGCTAGGCAGGCGCCCACCACTGAGCTGCACCCCCGGCCCTTTTTATTTTGAGCCAAGATCTCCATGAATTGCCCAGGCCTGTCTTGAATTCAGGACCCTCATGCCTCAGCCTACAGGTCCTGCGCTGCAGCTCTAACCCTGACCCAGACCACTGGCCTTGGCCCTATCAGTCTCTTTCCTGTCACTAAGCAACGCAGATGCTCTTGACCTCACCCCTGCCCCCAACTTTTTTAGTGAAACAGAGCAGCTGCCCTGCTTGCCCTGCATGGAGCCCTCGGTCCCTGGCCACCCTTGCAGGAACAAAGGGGCCATGGTGGGAGCGTCCCCCAGGCACCTCCATCCCTCTCCTCCCCTAGGGGCAGAGACCCACTCGGTGTTGGGGTCACACAGGAACATTGGGGTGCTAAATGCCTGAATCACATTTTTTATCTTCTTTCACCCCTGGGTAGGAGGGTGGGTCCTGGAGATTCCCCGTGGGGACCACAGTGTACCCCATCCAGGTCAGCCTGGTGGGAGAGGAAACTGGGGCACAGCAAGGACCCACAGGACAGGAAGGGGGTCTGGAAGCTGGCTATTCACAGTGATGTACTGGCCGCAACTAGAGGCTTTGGGAGAAAGAGAAAGCCTTTCTGGAGGTGGGCTCGCCTGTGCAAGTGTCCTGGGGCAGCTCAAAACCCAGCTTGGAACAGGAGCAACCAGGAGCAGAGGGGGGAGGGGAGGTGGAGAGGGGGCAGGTGGCTGTGTGAGGACCTTCGGGCTGCAGGGCTTGGGCTTTGGTCCCAGAGAGGGGTGGTGCATGTCTGCAGTCTATACTAATCAGGAGGCTGAGGCAGGAAGATCACAGAAAGAAAAAAAGAGGAAAGAAGGGAGAGAGAGGGAGGGGGAGGGAGGGGGAGGAAAGAGAAAATCCTCAAAATACAAATGAACTAATAAAGGATCAATGACAAGTTTGATACAAGGGGGTAGAGGGGTGGCATTGTCAACCCCAAGGGGGGCTTCACGCTGACTCTGCCTATCCCAGCCCGTCCTCCGGCCCTGCAGACTCGACCCTGTCCCAGCCCAGGACCCCTTGCACCCTCTGGCCTGGGGCCCTTGGTGGAAACCTGGGTCCCCCTACTACTGCCCCCCCAGATTTTCCAAACCCGCCTCTGTCCCCAGGCCTAACTGCGCATGAAATCTGACAATCGGGACAAACAGCTCCTGGATTACAGGGCTCAGCGAAATAAATAATGACCTTAGCTGCCCGGGAGGCTTCTGCTCACTTCCCCATGCCTGCGAAGCTTGTCACTCACCACTGTGCCACACTGCCAGCCACTGTAGTGCTTTACTTTGAGACAGGGCCTTGCTAAGTTGCCCAAGCTGTGCTCGAACTTGAGATCCTCCTGCCTCAGCCTCTTCTGTGATTGAGGCTCACTAAATCGCTAAATTCCCCAGCCCGCTCTAGAACGTGAGCTCCTCCTGCTTCAGCTTCCTAGACTGCTGGGATTACAGGCCAGCGCCAAGAGGCCTGGCCCTGCATGGCATTTCTGGTGGGCAGCTTTCACCCCAGCCTCATCTTCCACCCTGGAGGTGGACAGACGAGGGGGACCAGGGCGGTGGAACAGTCTCTCCCTTCTGTTTCGCCAACTGTAAACCCCACCCTGATGACTTCCTGAGAAACAGAGAGAGGCTGGCTTTACCTTTCTGAGATGAGGAGCTAATTATGCAGGGGAGAGTGGAGGGTGATTCCTTGGAGAACAGAAACAGAACAAATAACTTCCAGATCATTAGAGGCCATAAGAAAGGGAACAGAGCCAATCTGACAAATTGCAGAAAGCAAAAGAGAAGACAAACAGGAAGCCATGGGAAAAAGTTACACAGAGTACTGAGCACAGTGCAGGCAGATGGTGGAGGAAATTCAAACCTGTTGATAAACACAATAAACATAAATGCATTACACTCACCACTTAAAAGGTAGAGACTTTGAATAAGGATGCAGTTCAGTGGCAGAATTAGCATCTAGCATGTGCGGCCCTGGGTTTTTATTCGTGGCACCGTAAAAACAAAATAAAACTCCCTGTGAAAAAGATATAGACTCCCAGATTGGATGTGTAAAAACCACAACCAACAGAAAATTCAGCATTATGATCTTTTGAAGATATGCAGCTAAAACAGAACCGTGCATTGCCAAAAAATGTATTGCAAGGGAAAAAAGCAAACGGAGAAAGATATGTGGAAATATATACACTAAGAGATGTGAAGGCTTGTCAACCACACCAGGTTTGGGGGGTGCATGCCTGTTATCTCAGTACTCAGGAGGCTGAGGCAGGAGGACTGCTGAGAATTCTAGGCCAGCTTGGGCTACAGAGTGAGACCGTGCCTCAAAAAAACAAACAACAAAAACTTTTCAACCAAAATGGGTGTGATGGGAGTTAACCTTGTATGATTTTTTTTCGGTTTTTTATTTAAAGAGAAAAAAAACAGGAAAAAGGTAGAAATATTACAGAATTTCAAGAAAAGAAGATAAATAGTAAGAAATCACTAGTTGATACATTACACATTGTTGTTTTAGAAATAGTTATTCAAGTTACAGGATTAAAGCACACAAAGTGGACACTAAAGCAGTGAGAGTGCAAACAGATCTGTTCAACAATCCAACAAGAACCTGGAAATATGGTCATCAATCCCACACATCTAAACATACATGCAGCTATATCTTTTATAGTGCTTCCTATTTCCTTTTTTTTTACAATAGCAATTATACATTTTTAAAATTTTATTTAAAGGAAAAAAAGGGTAACAATAATACCAAATCCTTGTATGATTTTTTTAAAAAAAATAGGGTCTCACTGTGTGTTACAGGTTGTTCTTGGACTTGCTATGTAGCCCAGGTTGGACTTGAACTCAAAGTGATCCTCCTGCCTCAGCCTCCCAAGTGCTGGGATTATAATCGTGAGCCACCACGCCCGACCTTTTTAATTTATTTATTTATTTGTGTGATTTATCACATTTAACCTTATAGTTGGGGATGGTGCCACATGCCTATAATCCCAGCACTAAGGAGGCTGAGGCAGGAGGATCCCAAGTTTGAGCCCAGCCTGAGAAATTTAGTGACTTACCAAGACTCTGTCTCACCATAAAAACTTTTTAAAAAGGGCTGGGGACATCATTCAGCGCAGTGGCCTGGGGTTCCACCCCTCACCCTGTCCTGTCAAAAACAAAAGAAAAACCCAGGACTTGGGCTCATGGGGACATTCACGTGACCTGCAGGGGGGCATGGGTAGCCCAGGACCCCAGGGGCCCGGCCAGGTCGGCTCAGCCTGGAGCCCACAGCCGCTGGCTCAGTCTCCTTCTGGCAGCTGCCTTTTACTTAGGCTGCTCGCCCAGCGCTAATTGATTGCCCGGTGCCCCGGGGGACTCACTCTGAGGCCGGCAGCTGGGTGTCTGCCAGCCAGCGGGAGGGAGCGTGCACTCCAGGCAGGTGTGGAAGGGACCTGTGCCCACCTGCCACTGGGACCCCACCTGCCTCGGCTCTGACAGGCAGGGCACTGAGATGGTGGCCTCGGAGATGAGACCCAGGGGCTCAGATCCCTCCAGAACACGATGATAACAAGAGTCCAGTGCTGCATAACCTCTCAGTCACTTATGGGCCAGCGGGTGTGACGGTGCCCACCTGTGATCCCAGTGCTTGGGAGGCTGAGGCAGGAGGATCGCCATGAGTTCCAGGCCAGCCTAGGCCTCAAAAAAAAAAAAACCCAACAAAATAAAACAAACACAGACAGTGTATCTAGAATAGTCCCATAAGATTGTAAAGAGGCTAAAAAATTCTCACCCAGTGAAAAATTCTCCCTGGCCACCATGAAGCCACGAGGGAACCGATGTCATGTCGCACTGTGTAGGCACACGTTTGTAGTGGCACTGGTGTAAGAAAACTGTCTGAAAAGGGGTAGCTTGGCCAGGGGTGATGCCATGGGGCCGTCATCCCAATACTCTGGGAGGCTGAAGCAGGAGGGTCCCAAGTTTGAGCCCTGCCTGGGTCTCACGTCTGGGGACTGAGCAGCCCCACTTGGGTTCTCACGGGTGTATGCAGTGACCAAATTAGCGAATAATGTGCCTCCAAGACCTCAATAAGCCATGGGACCTGGCTGACCTCCCTCGGGGGCTTCCCAGGGAATCATACAAGCGAATATTTAGAAAACCCTCAGCCTGAGGCCCAGCTGCTCCCCAGTGATGTGTAACATGTGTCACATGGTCTTCTAAAGCTGGCAGTGGGGGTACACATCTGTACTCGGGAGGCTGAGGCAGGAGGATGGTGGAGATTTCAGACCACCCTGGCTTACATAGAGAACTCAAGGTGAGCCTGAACTACAAAGTGAAACCTTGTCTAAAAAGAAAAAAAAAGAAATAGAAAAAAAATAGTGAATGAGAGATGACAGAGACACACAGAAGCTGAAACTTTGGCTCCCGTGATAATCCCCACTTCCCACATGGGTGAGGGAACGTTTGACTGCAGGAGAGGCCCTTATTCAGGGCCTACAGTCCCAGCGACAGCCCATGTGGCCCCAGGGCATTTGCTCCTGCGGTCACCTCAATAAAAACAGGTTGGGTGAAAGTTTCAGCACTCAGCTGCAGCTGTGGGCTGCCGCCCTTTTGCAGAGGTCACCTGTTAACTCCTCTGCTCCATGGGGAGCAACCCTGTTCAGCCCCAGTTTCTAGAAGCTGTTTCCTGTTTGTTACCATCCCCTGGGTGTGTTTCAGCCCCTTGTCTCCTATCCAGGGACCGCGATGCCAGGACCCACCGCCTCCTAGGCTTGGCAACTGATGCTGTCCATCAAACTTAACGGGCTTGCCAGGCGTGGTGGCTCACGCCTGTCATCCCAGTACTCGGGAGGCTGAGGCAGGAGGATGGCTGCAAGTCTGAGACCAGCCTGGGCTACAAAGTGAGCTCAAGGCCAGCCTGAGCTGCACAGCGAGACCCTATCACACACACACACGCACACACACACACACACACGGCTTCCGGGCCGCCCTCGTTGCAAGGTGTCAGCCTCACAGGGACAGGGACCCTGACAGCACTACTCCCAGCCTGGTCCCCAGGGCCCACATCAGCCAGTGGCATGAAGCAGGTGCACAGGAAGTGTCTGAGAGGCGAGAAGAACTGGATGCGCTCTTAGAGCTGCCCTGGAATTTTCCGTGTCCCTCTGTCCCCGTGGAAGCCACTTCGCCATATAAATCCCCCAGACGCCTCCGTCTGCAGGGGTCCAAACTTGGCACTCCCCAGAAGAGAGCTGGAGGCCTCGCCCTACCCATCTGTGCACCCACCGACGCTATACCCATTCATCCGGGCATCTGAGCGAGGACCTAGGGAGTGGCAAAACCCGCTGGAGAATTAAACTGGGTCTGCTAATTACAAGAGCGCAGGTTAGCACCAAATAACTCCCAGGGCCCGGATGCGGAACTTCTCGCAAGTTCGCGCGAGACGTGGACCGTCTAAGAGGCAACCCCAGCAGGAGCTATTGTGACTTCTTACGTTATCCAGTTGTATGTCTTCTAGACCATGGTGGACTTTCATTTTTGCTCTTTCCCTCTTTTGTTCAGCCCAAGTTTGCTCTACACAGCCAGTTTCGCACATATCCCTTCACCCTTCATCATGCAAAGCAACTTTTGGCAATGGGGGGGGGCACCAGGAATCGTCCTCACGACCTAAGCTTGCAGGCAGGTGCTATGCTGCTGAGCTACGTCCCCAGCCCTTGGCACCGACTTTGATTTACTTTATTGAATTCTTTGTTCAACACAAGAAAGACCTGGAATAATTGGCGAAGTATTTCCTTTTTTTTTTTTTTTTTTGGTGCCGGGGCTCGAACTCACAACCTCGCGTTTGCCAAACAGGCACTTGCACCGCTGAGCTAAACCTCCGGCGGCAAGGTATTTCTAAAAGAACTACCTTACAACGTATATACCCATCCATTCACCCATCCATCTATCCATCTGCACGCACCCATCCCTTATCTACACACTTTCATCCATATGTCCACCCCCCACCCCACCCCACCCCACATCCTCCTGCCTCCCTACCCCATGCATCTGTCCACCCAGGAGCAGGCCTCCCTTTACTGCACACGACATGCTGTGAGCCCCTAAACCAAGCGCTCCATCCCCTCAGTCCTGAGTGTCACAGGGTGGTCACAGCTCAGCCTTCACGCCCCGGGCAGCACTGAGACCAAGCTGAGCTGGGTGGTGGCGGCCGGGGCGACTCCGTGTCAGGGTCAGTGGGTGTCTGAGCCCCAGGGCAGCTGGGCATGTCTGGGCTGCTGGGCAGGCCGAGAGACTGTGACCCCACTGCACCCCTCTCCCTGGGCCTCAGGAAGAGCACCCACTCGGGGCGTGGGGCGTAGCATACAGGCAGCCCTGATGGGGGCTCCCGGCCAGCTGGACATGTCAGCGGCACCTTAGGAAGCAGATCCCAGGTCCTGTGTACCCAAGGAGCAGCCGGGGTACCGGGGTGCAGCGTGGTGAGAGGTCTGGGCCTTGCGCTCTCAGCTCTGAGGTCACTGCACAAATGGGGAAACTGAGGCTCAGAGGCAGGGTTGGATCACACGGGGAAAATCCTCAGGCTCCAGGCCAAAGCCAGGGCCCCCAAAACGCTTCTTCCCCATCCTTCTGTCGCCAGACTGTCCCTCTGGACCTCGGCTTTGGGACCCAGGAAGTGGGCCTCCTTGTGGGGGGCAGCTGGGCGGGTGGGGTGGGGTCCCCCCTGCTCTCGGCTCCGAGCTCCCTGCAGGAGTCTCGCCGTCACCCGGTGGCCCTGTCCCCTCCCAGGGAACAGCCTGCCTCTGTGTCCCGCGGGATGCAGGCCAGCGTTGCCCAGAGACGGGGGCGGCCCCGCCCCGTGCAGACCCTGGCCCACCGCAGCCGGGATCGCAAGGGGACAATGGCAGGAGGGGGACAGGCGGAGCTGGGGTCCCGGGGGCCTGGGAACCGGGCTGGAGCGCAGGGGGTGGACCTGTGGCCTGGAGGCGCCAGAAGCGGGGGTAGGGGCCGCGGGGGTCCCGGTACTCCACCCCTCCCCGCCCCCCCCTCTCCCTCCCCTCCCCTCCCCCTCTCTTCCCGGTGCCCCTCCCCCTCCGGGCTGGAACAGGTGTGGGGGCTCCCGGCGGAAGGGGGGACACGATCCCTCTCGGAAGTGCGGCAGCTCGGGTGCCCCGCTATAAATACGGGCACAGCTGACGGCGGGGGGGGGGTCGAGGTGGGTGGAGGGGAGACCTGGAGGATCCAGGAGGAAAGAGGGGTACAGGTTGAAGCGATCCTGAGTCCCTGCGGACGGGGTCAGGTTTCCGGATGGACACTGAGCCGGACCATTTGGCACACGTGTGGCGCTGGGAATGCGGTGGGGACAGGAGGAAGGAGCCTCTGGTTTGGGGGTGCACAGCCCCTCAACCTGGAGCCCCGCCAAGGGCCACCCCACTCTGGGCACTCCAAGAACTCCCTCCGCCAAGTCTAGTGGCCTGACATCCCAGCGCTCGGGAGGCTGAGGCAGGAGGATTGCTGTGAGTTCGAGACCAGCCTGGGCTACACAGTGAGTCCAAGGCCTGAACTGCACAGTAAGACCCTGCCTCAAAGAGACAAAAAAAAGAAAAGCAAAGAAACCCCACCCCCAGTAAGCCCCGCCCTTTAGGAACCCCCTTGGGGAACCTCTCCCTCTAGGGCCCCCCACCTCTGGACTCTCTCTGTGGCCTCTCCTAACCCAGGCCCCCCTCCTTTCAGAATCCCCTCCCACTAAGGATTCTCCACTGGGCACCTTGGGGTCGCCTGGTCATCCTAGCTACATAGGAGGCTGAGGCAGGAGGATGGCAGTTTCGAGGCCAAATTGGGCAGCCCAGCGAGACCCTGCCTGAAAGCAGGATTCCAAACAGCCCTGGGTGCAGCTGAGGGGCGAGGGCTTGCTTAGTATGTCTCAGGCCTGGGCTCTGTGCTGGGAAAGGATAGGAACCAGTTTGGGGGAGTCCTGGTCCTTCCTGCCCCTCACTGGGAATGGGAAGAGGAGGCCCCCTGCAGCCATTTCAGGGGACCCCCTGCCTCACACACCAGCCCTGGGCACCCCTGAGAACCCTGCCTGCCCCCCATCCTAAACCAGGGTCCCACCTTCAAAATTGGGACTGCGTTCCTTTATCATAGCCACGGCCTTTAATGAGCACCTACTATGTGCCAGCCAGTGCTGCCCGAGGGGCCCTGCCTGGTGGGGCTCACTGTTCTCTGGGGGAGGTGACCAGGTGGTGATTGGGACCAGGGCCCGGGGCCACACCGGGGTCAGGGAGGGTCAGGTGCAGGCCCAGAACTGGACACAAAAAACTGCGGCTCCCAGGGCAGCTGCTACCTTCCTTGCTGTGTGGTCTGACAAATGGCCATCCCTGTCTGGGCCTCAGTTTCCTATCTGTGCCAGGAAAGGGCTTGGCGGGGTTTCCGGGGACAAGGCCTGGGACTCCGGGCTGGGGTGGGCAGCTGGGGCAGCCCATGACTGACTGCGCTTGCTGGCCTGGTCCCCCAGCCCCGGGACAGCTGTCCCTGCATGTGTGTGAGGCTGTCAGCCCAGGCCCTGTTCCAGACACCTGATGCCCTGCTTCCCGGGGATTTCAGCAGCTTGGACCTCAGCTGCTGCGGTGACTTAACCCTGGAGCCGGGCGCCAGGTCCTCTGAGGCCCACTGCCGCCCCTGGTGACCCCAGCAAGGGCCCTGGCTCTATGCCCACCTGAGGTGGACCTGTCTGTGTGGCCTTGGAAAAGTGAGTTGACCTCTCTGGTCACCTGGGCATGGCAGCGAACACCCTCTGTGATCCTGATGGACGAGGGCATATCTGAGGCTCTTTCTTCTTCTTCTTCTTTCTTTATTTTTGGTTTTCTTTTGATTTTTTTAATTTTTAATTTTTTCTTTAAGAACAGGAACATTTATTGGAGCCAAGGAATGGGGGAGAGGGGACCAGCTCCCCAGAGACTGGTGGGTCCCAAATGAGTTGCCCTGTTCTGATTTTTAGAGATGGTAACTCCTGCTGGAGCCCAGACTGGCCTTGAATTTGTGGAGATCTTCCTGCCTCAGCCTCCTGAGTGTTGAGATTACAGTCACACACACCTCCAGGGTGCTTGACGGTGGGGACCACGCTTGCACAGCATTGTCATTGTTTTACCCTCTAAGAAAACCCAGCTAAGCCTGGGGTGGTGGCACCCAACAGTCCTCCCTGCTACTCAGGAGGCTGAGACAGGAGGATGTCAAATTCAAGGCCAGAGTTAGGGCGATTTAGCAAGACCCCATCTCAGAATGAAATAAAAAGAGCTGAAGGTGTGGCTCGGGGCGGATTTCTCCTGCATCCCCAGCCCCGGGCTGACCTGGGGACGTCCCCCTGCATGGTGAGCCCGGAAGTCACCTAGCCCTGAGCACTTGAGCTGGTGGGCAGGTTCTGGGTTTGCAGCTCCTTCACCTTTGTGCTGCAGATGGGGAGACTGAGGCAGTGCCCTCTCCCAGCCCCAGGGTGCGATCATGCGCCACCGTCTCCCTGGCCCGGGCTCCGGGAAGGGAAGCAGCTCCCAGAACCTGTCTTCCTCCTGCCACCGCCCGCCACCACGGCAGAGAACCAGGTCAGCCCAGGAACTCGGGGACATCAAAGAGAATCTATAAATATAGCAGCTGGAGGAAAAATAGACGCCTTCCTGGCCCCTCCCGGGCTCCTCTGCTGCCTCCCAGGGTCTGTCCTGGCCCAGCTCCCACCCCTAGCCCCTACCCAGCCCTAGAGGGAACCGGGGCTGCCTCAGTTTCCCCAGGATGAGCTCCTGAGCTTGGGCCAACTGGGGACCAGTGTGTCAGAGTCTTTTGTTCCAGGGCCTCTGGAATCTTCCTGCAGGCTGGGCTCTAGGGCGCCAGGGGCACCCCAGGCAGTCGGGGTGCTTTCTGGAGGAGGCTATAGGGCCGACTGAGCCCAAAGGAGGAAGCAGAGGGTGAGCCCCAGTGAGCAGCTGGGCTCTGGGAAGCTGAGGCAGGAGGATCCAGGGTCACAAGTTCAAGCCCAGCTTGCGTCCCTTAAGTGCTGGACCTTGCCTACCTGAGCCCAATTCCCCATCTGTGGGACCAGGAGGACACAGGAGGACTCAGTGCCAGGTCGCAGGACTCATTGACCTTGCAAGATAACGTTTCCCTTATAAGTGCTGGGGCAGGGACTCTTGTAATGATATGCTAATTATGCAGATTTTATGTAAATGACATATGTGCTTATGGCTCGCCATTCCTCAGGCTGTAAGCCCTTGGGAACCTGACTCATCACCCCTTAGGGAGATCAGGGACAGTCACAGACCCTCCTCCTGCTGGCCTCCAGGATCTGCCCTGGACAGGGGTGGGAAGAAGAGCGGGAGACGTGGAGAAATCCAGCCAGAGAGAAAGACCTAGAGAGAAGGAAGATGGGAAAAAGAGAGAGTCTCAGATGGGTGTCGTGGCGCGAACCTGCCTGTCATCCCTGCACTCTGGGAGGCTGAGGCAGGAGGATCTTAAGCCATAGTCCAGACCAAGCAATGTAACAAAACCCTGTCCCCAAATAAAAAAATAATAGGGGCTGGGGACATGGTTCCCTGAAAAAGACCCTGGGTTCCACCTTCAGCACTGCAAGAAGAAAGGAAGGAGGGAAGGAGAGGGAGGGAGGTCGGAAGACAACAGCAACGGATCCCCATCCAGGTCAGAGCCCTTGGAATTTTCTGGAAGGAGAAACTCAGTGTGCACAAGAAAAGTCTCAGGGATGTGGCAGGGCTGCCAGGAGGAGTCAGAAATTCCCTCCATGGTCGTCTGAACCCTACCCGCTGCCGTGGGTCTTCACTGAGTGCCAAGACAGCGGGACCCACTTTGGGCCCCACGTCTCTTCCGGTGGGGGCAGGAGGAGAGGCAGCCTGTGCAATGGCCCTGGGGCAGAGTAAATCTTGGGATAGGGAGGGACTGAAGACATTCCAAAGGCTCTGACCCCCCCCTTGCCCCTTCTCTCTTTTACTGCCCCTTGTTCCAGCCTCATGACCTCCTCAGTTCCCTTGCAATGCCAGGGTTAGTGCTGCCTCAGGGCCTTTGCACGGCGGTGTCTTTGTCTGGAACATTTTCCTTATCTACCTGCATGGCTTCCTCCCTCCCTTTCTCCCAGCCTCTGCTCCAGTACCACCTCCTCAGTGAACCTTCTGCAAAATCTCCTGGCCCCTTATATGCCCTACCTCCTTTCCCTGATTAATCTCTCCCCTTCAAAGCCAGGCATAGTGCCGCATACTTGTGATCCCAGTGCTCAGGAGGCTGAGGCAGGAAGATCACCTGTGAGTTCAAGAACAGCCTGTAATACATAGTAAGACTCTGTCTCAGTGTCAGACAAACACATTAAAAACCCCTAATCCTTTCCCCTGTAGCCTCTGAGCCTGGGTAGATTTCTCTCATCTGCGCTGTTCCCTGTCTGTCTACCCCCATGTGAAAATCGGTTCCTCTAACAGACACTTTCATTTTCACAGCACCGGTCCCAGTGGCTGGAACCAGCCAGGCGCCTAGGGGCACTCAGTGAATACACTGTGTAGGGCTTGAGTCGGGGTATCACTAGGTAGCCCACGCTAGCCTCCAACTTGCAGAGATCTTCCTGCCTCAGCCTCCCGAGTGCTGGCATTGCAGGTGTGCACCACCACGCCCGGCTTCCCAGCGAATGCTCACTGAGCGTGAGCTGCTGCTCTGCTGCCCATCTCTGCCCAAGGCCAGGACGGGGCCTGCCTCTGTCTTGGTCACCAATTTGTCCCCAGCCCTGACCAGTAGAGTCAGGGCTCAATGGAGCAGCACAGGGACGCAGGCCAGCAGGGCTGGGTGGGGTGGGGAGGTGTGACCTGGAGCTGGCGCCCGCTCCCCACTGACATCAGCGTCACCTGTGCGCTGGCCCGGGTGGCTATGAGAGCAGCGACACAGGCTGAGGTCACTGACGCCCAGCCCCAGCCCCACACCCACACGTCCACTTCCTGTCCGTCCACGCGCCTATCCTGGGCATTTCCTGTCCGTGAAGCCCCGCACTGTGGCTGGGGTCTGTCACTGAGCTCGGTGTCCTCAAGGTCCGTCCATGCCACCCCCATCCACCAGGGCCACCCCAGCCCTGGGGTCAAGTGTGCAAAGTATCCGGCCTTTTGGACACTTAGTGGCACTTAGTGGGCACTTAGTAGGTGCTCTTGGGGACATCATTCCATCAGGCGCCTCTTTTATCCCTGCAGGAGCCATCACCCCAGTGTCCTGCTTTGTCCATGAATCAATGGAGGCCCCTGACCAACCGGGCCTCAGTTTCCCCTTTTGCAGTTGACCATCACGGGGAGGACTCAAGAGAGACAGCCAAGGGATAGGAGAAATTCCAAGCCAGCAGAGCTGGAGAGGGGAGGGAGGGCGGGGTGCACGTCACAGGCAGCCAGAGGAAGAGCAGAGCAGAGGCCTGGACAAGCCAGGCTCGGGGTCACCCTGGCAAGGGCCCCATGCACCCCAAGGTCTCACAAGCCCTCCAGGGACGCCCGGGGTGGGGTGCAGAAACCCTGCGGGGTGCTAGAATCACAGGGCTGCATAGGGCTGTATTAGGGGTGCCTGATACGTGTTATTTCGTTGTTTATTATTATTATTACTGATTATTATTATTATTACTGATACTGGGGAATGAACCCAAGGCCTTTGCACTGAGCCACACCCCCAAATTTCTCTCTTCTTTTTTTTTTTAATGTCCTGTGTATATATTTTTTGAACCGGGATTCAAACTCACGACCTTGCGCTTGCCAGGCAGGCGCCTGTGCCGCTGAGCTGTACCCCTGGCCCTTTTAATGTTACATTTTGAGACGGGGTCCAGCTAGGTTGCTAAACTGCCAGGCCTGGGCTCGGTCTCCTTTGGGACCCTCCTGCCTCAGCCTCCCAGGGCGCTGGGACAGCAGGTAGTGAGTGGGTCCCCTTAGCAGTGCGTGCCCCAGGCGGGGCAGGCCCGGGGTGCGGGGTGCGGGGTGCTCTCTGAGGCCGGCTGCAGCGAGCGGACCCCGTAAACCTCTCCGAAGCTCCAGGAGGGTCCTGGGGCCCCGGAAGGGTCACCCCAGCAAGGAGGCCGAGGTCAGAGTGCGGGGGTTGGAGAGAGGTCAGGTCCCCGCGCTCCCTCCCGCGGCACCAGCTGGGCGGATTTAGCCGCGCATCTGCTGCCCGGCAGCTGCCACGCTGGGGTGGGGGCGGGGAAGGGATTTGGGGACCCGGAGAAACTTGTCCGCGGAGAATCGAGTCCGCGCCGCCCAGCTGCCACCTCGGGCCGGGGGACACCCCAGTCCCGGGGTCCCAGCCCCTCCCGCCGCCTGCGCCCCCACAGGGCTCCCGGGACGGGGGGGGGGCCCTGACGTCTCCCGCGGCTCAGCCAATCAAAGGCGCCCGCGGGAGCCCCCAGGGGATTCCCTGCACCCGGGCCCAGAGAGGGACAGCGACCTCGTGGGGTCACACAGCGCCAGGGGCCAGTGGGGTGAGCAGCACCCGGGGCGCGGTCACCCCTGCCCGCAGGCGCCAGGCCACCAAGCGGGGTCCGGCCGGGTCTCCCCCTGTCTCGGGGTCCCCGGTGCTCCAGACCCCCTTGGGTCATCCCGACCCTCGAACCACGGCCGAAGCCTGGCTCCCGGCAGAAGGTGTCAGGGCCGCGGGCGGCCGCAAAGCCCGGGCCGGAGTCCGTGGGGCCGGAGCGGACGGGAGCGCAGCGCTGCGGGGTGTTGGGGGGGCGCTGAGGCCCAGGGAGGGGCCCTGCAGGCCCTGGGGACCCCGGTGGGGGCCTCTCCGTGAACTTCCGGCGCCCCGTTGCAGGTCAGCCCCAGACAGCCCGGGGCTGCGGGCAGAGGGCGCCAGGCTGACCACGTCTAGGCCTGGACATGAAAGCCCCATTCATGGCCTTGGGTCTGGCCCTGCCGGGGCTCTGGTCTCCCAGGCCTGCCTGCCACGACCTGCCCACACGTCCCTGTCCCCGCCCCAAGAGCTGCCCACACTCATCCTCAGGGAGGCTTGAGGGCCAGGGTCACCTCCCCCGGGCACCCCATGTGGTCTCAACAGCCCCCCAGCTCGCCAAGGCCCATCTGAGCAATCCTGGCCCTTGACTTTTCCATCTTGGCCCCACTGACCGCGGAGCTTTGCTCCATGAAGGACCCGGCGAGTGGTCCAGGCTGTGTGGTCCAGGCTGGCCTCGAACTGGCAGCATCCTCCTGCCTCAGCCTCCCCGCCTGACTGCTGGGATGACAGGTGTGTGAAACCACGCCGGGCCATGCATGTTTGTCAATTGACTAGGCGGCTGAGCTGTGCAGCCAGGCCTCTGTTGCAGGCCAGGGAGGGAATGGTGCAGGGAATGGGAGGGGGTGAGAGGCCACGGTGGTCATCACACTCCCCCTGGTCTGGCCTCCGGATCCCAGTGGGCTCCGGGTGCAGAAGGGCGCCCTGCTGATTTGCCTGGGACACTGGTGGCCAGAAGGCAGCCGGGGCAGAGCCAGCTGCAGGAGAAGACAGCTGCTGGGGAGACTTGTGACTGTTGCCCGGTCCCTGAGATCTATACCAGGAGGGCCCCACCAGTGCCAGGCAGCCGGCAGGTCCAAGGCTGGCCCCCTACATTTGGTCATGTGACCTGCGGAGGCCGGCTTTGCAGACAGAGAAACTGAGGCACAGAGTGAGGCCCTGCTGTGCTAGAGCCCGGGAGCCTCTGGCCTCAGGAGCGGGGGGCTGCTTTATTCTAGCCAGTCTCACTGCAATGCCCGGGCTGCCCTCAAAATTATGGGGATCCCACAAGGGCTGGGGCGACCAGCAGGCAGCACCCCACCCGGCTGCCAGTCGGGGAGCACCGGTGCTCCCCAGAAACAGAGCAGGGCTTGCAGTCCTTGGGAACCCCTGTCAGGCATGGCGATGGCCCAGGGAGGGAGAGGGGGACAGCTGACCGCTGTGGCCCATTTGCTGGGTTCAAAATCCCAAGCTGTGATTCTCGCCCCCGGGGTGACCTTGGTTGTGACAGCAACCCCGTGCCTCAGTTTCCCCCCGCCGAGTGGTCGGACTGTTTGTGGAGTGAATGCATGACCTCCTGCAGGACCGGGTCATGCCCAGCGCGCTGGGGGCTCCAGCGGCCGCATCCCCCACCCCACTGCCGCCTCCCGCAGGTCCGATGGGGGAGCCGAGCCCCCGGGACACCCGGGCAGGGCAGGGGAGGGGCGCGGGGACCCCCGGGACCTGCAGGAAGTCGGGGCCCCCCTCGGGCGCCCCTCCCCCGCCCGCTCCGCTCCGCGCTCCGCGCCGGGTTTTGCACGGCTCCGGCCCGGCCGGGCGGCGGGAGGAGGCGGAGGTGGCGGAGCCGCGAGTCGCAGCGGCGGCCGCGGTGGCGGAGGAGATGCGGCCCCGGCGCGCCCCGGGCCCGGCCGCCGCGCAGCGACCCCCCCGCGGCCCACGCCCGTGCGCGGGGGGCCGGGGCTGAGCCCCCGCAGCGGCGCGGCCCGGGGTGCGCGGACAGGTGCGCGGCCCCGAGGTGAGGGGTGCGGGGTTCCGGCCTGGGGGGACTTGGGGGGCGGGGGCGCCCCGGGCCGGGGGGGGGCGGGGTGGCCGGAGCAGGAGGGTCTCCCCGCGACGCAGCCGGGGAAGGCCCGGATTTTGGGGGTGCTGCACAATGGGGGGACCCGGGTGCATCGCTGGGGAGCAGGGGCCGGATCGGGGCCTGGGCGCGGGGTGAGGAGGCTCCGTTGCGGGGTGTCCGGGGGCACCGCGGCGGGGGGCCTGGATGGGGTGCGATATGGGCTCTGTGGGCGCCGCCGCGGGTGGGGACCCGGGCCCCGCGCGCGTGCCGAGGGGTGGCGGCCGTAGGAGGCGCAATCCTGGGGGCGCGCGTCTGGATCAGGGCCCGGGTGGGGATTCGGGGCAGTAGCAAAACGGGGTGGGGGGTGCAGGAGAGAGGGTGGGGGCGGGGAGGGTGGGGGCGGGGCCCAGAGCGGGTCCGGGCCCCTCCAGCCCGGTTGGCACCGTGCACCCCACGCGAGGCCCCTCTGCGCTCCGTCGCGGGACCTGGGGCGCCCGGGTCCCTTCCAACCTCCTGCGCGGCCCGGACCTCCGCGAGCCCGGGCCCGGGCGGCGGGAGGGGCCGCGATGTATCGGGGGACAGCGCCCCCAGTCCGGATGCCCCCGCTGCAGTGGGGGCCAGGGGGTTCGCTCCCCCCCCCCCCGGCTGACAAAGGGACAAAGAAACGTCTCTCCGAGCGCGCGGGGCTGGGTAGGGGGCGCCGAATGTTGCCCCCCAGCCTCGGCCGCTGATTGGTCCCTGGGGCGGGGGTCACGTGCCCCCCATCCTACTCTCCGCCTCCCGGAGGGGGCGCTGCTCTGGTGAACCCCCACCCGGCCTCCAGGAAGGGCAAATCCCGAGGCTCGGGGTGTTTGCAAGAGTCCTGGGGTTGGAGAGGTCCCGGACCCTCAGCCCCAGCCCGGGACAGTCGTCTTTAACCTCCCCAAACTAGAAGGGAGCCGGGAGGTTGGGGTGACGGGAAAATATTCCTAAGCTTTGAGGGTGTCCGGGTGATTTTAAGAAGAAAGTAGGGTCACCGGCTGGCTAATAGCTGTAGCAACGGAACAGGACCCCCACCCTGTTTGCAAAATTGTATTTCTTCCTGATTTTCTGGGTTCCCTAGGCTGCTTCAGGAGTCCAAATCCCCCCTCCAAAATAAAAGTCCAGTGCGTCTGGGGTTTCCCAGCAGAACAGCCTCGCACCCCTAACCCCTTCCCCACATCCTGGTTACTGGGACCTGGTAGACGCCGGATATTTGCTTCTGAGTCTCTGTAGGGAGAGTTGGGAAGGCTGGGGTCCCACTTAGGCGGGCCCTAAGCTCTCCGGATGTTAGCAGAGGTGCTCGCTGGCCTCTGGGTGGGCGTCTGCCCTGCGCCATCTCTAGCGGGCCCCGGAACCATTCCCGAGTGCAGAGGGGGACACTGAGGCCCAGGGAGGCCAGAGAGCGGGGAGGGACCTGGACTCTCTAGGGGACTGCGTCCAGCGAGGAAGGACCCCGCACCTCACCATCAACTGTAAGTCGAGCCCTTCCCCCACCTGGCCCTGGGACCCCCCCCCGCCCGCCTCCCCCGGGCTCTGGTGGGGTCACACCTGGAGCTGTGTCCCCCGCAGCTGAGTGGTGGCCGTCTGTGACTCTAGGATCCCACCCCCACCCTCTGCCTCTGCAGGCTGAGAGGTCCCTAAAGTGTCCCCACCTCTGGGTCTCAGTCCCCAGCCATGGGCCCAGCAGGCAAAAGGCAGCGCAGGGCAGGGAGGTCGGGGGAGGTTCCCAGCGGCAGTGGGTGCCTAAGGCCCAGCTTCCTGGGGTCCCCTGGGGTGATCGAATCCAAGTGCCCTTGGAAAGGTGACCCTGACGTCAGCCAGCTGGACAGGTGAGGTGGGTCCCCAGGGACCGGAGGAGGAGCTGGTCCGTCTCCGGGGAGCGAGGCTGTCCCATGTGACCCTGGGTGTGGTCCTGTCCTGGGACGCTGGGGCCCTAGAAGGGGTCGTGGGAGGGGGCCAGGCCTGGGTTTGGGAGCCAGGGAGGCTGCCAGGGCCGAGGACCAAGGAGGACTTCGGCAGGAGGACAGAGGGACAGACCCGAGGAGGAGCCCCGGGTGCCGTGGCCACACCATGCTGAGGGTGGGAGGTATCAGGGAGTGAGCTGCCCATCCCCAGAGGTAAGCAAGTGAGGATGATGTGTAAGACAGGTGGCAGGGAAGTTCTCCCCTGCTCTGGCTCCTCTGACGCCCAGTCACGGTTTCCCTTCATTACCACGGCTTGTCATCACCTCTGCTCCAGGACACCCTGCCGGAGTGGCAGACATTAGAACACACACGGCAGGCTGGGGAGCCACTGAACCCCCTAAGGAGTTAGGTCCCATTCACTCAGGACTACATCTCCCAGCATGCACCTCGGCCCAGCTCAACTGCTATCTGAGGGCCAATCGAGGAGGGCTGGGAGGATCATAGATTCTTACCTGGGTTCAGGGCGATCAGGGAGATCAATCAGTCAGTCAACAAATGCCCCCGTCACACCCATGAGCCATGACCAGTGCTGGGTGATGCTGAGATTCCGGAGACAGTCCTAACTCGGATATGTAGTTGACCCTCAAGGGGCCTCTAGGCTGGGGGAGAAAAGGCAGCAGCAGATTCTAGCTCACTTTGCTATGTGGGGCCAAGGCTTGAGAGCAACTGGAGCTGAGGCAGTTAGACTCAGTCAGATCAGAGAAGGGGCATTGCAGCTAGGGTCATGACGGATATGTAGGAGTTGACCAGAAGGGGATCATGTGTTTCCTGATGGTTGCATAAGTTCCTTGTGCACAAGGAGATGGAGCCCCAGGGCAGCAGAAGGGCCCTAGGATCATGGTCTCTAGTGTAGGAGCCCTGGGGTTTGGATCAGATTCACCCGAGTTTCTCTGACCTCAATTTCCCCATATGTAGAATAGATGACCAGAGCAGATGAGGCCTCCACAAAGTGGGGACACAGACACTAGCCAGAGAAATACAGGAGGTAAATCTAGTGTGGTTGCCAGGTGTGCTGGCGCGTGCTCCGGCATCCCAGCACCCAGGAGGCTGAGGCGGGAGGGTTATCCCGAGTTGGAGGTCAGCTTGGGTGACATAGCAAGACAAACAACCAGTCAAGTGTGGCAAGCTTCATGGAGACAGTAATACCAGCTGTTAGCAGGTGGTGTCAGAGGTGGCATCTCTGAGGAGGTGACGTTTGAGTTGAGATCTGGAAGATGCCAGGAACAGGTCAGGCGCATACCCTGAGGAGCAGCACGCCGAGCAAAGGCATGGCCTGTGCAAAGGCCCTGGGGCAGCATGGAGCCCTGGGTGGTACCGGTGCAGCAAGGAGGCCATGTGTGGCTGGAGCAGAGGGAGTAAGGGGTGGAGCGTGGGGGGGCAGGGGAGGCGGGGAGGGGACCGGCGGGCAGCGCAGGGCCCCGCGGGCTGCAGGAGGACCGGGGCATTGGCCCCAGGGAGATGGGAGCTATGGAGGGCTGAGGACAGAGGAGGGAGGAGCCGACTCGGTGCTCTCACCGCCCCCTGGTGGCCGCTGCGGGGAGGACAGGTGGCGGGGCGCTGGGGACCAGGTGGAGGGGCTGGGCTGGTCCAGGTGACCCTGCGGCAGAAGGGGGAGGGGAGGAGGAACTCGCCCCCCCTTTACTCCGGGGGGGCGCTGCCCTGCTGTCCCAGGAAGGCGATTTCTGGTCCTGTGTCGTCCCCACTCTAGTCCTGCCGGATCTCCTCCGCCTTTCCCAGCTGCGGTGGCAGCGGGGACAGGGACATTTTCGCTGGCTCGCCACTTGGTTCTCTGAGAAAGATGTTCCCTTAGGCTGTCGCCACTGTTGGGGACAGATGGCGTGTCGTGAGTGCACGATGAGAAATGTCACGGAGAGACAGCATGGCCTTTGGGTTTCAGCCGCCCTCGCATGTGCTGTGTGACCATGGCCGTGTGGCCTGACCTCTCTGAGCTCCCGTTTTTCCGTCTGCACAGTGAGGGGGCCGGGTGGGCCTCTGAGTGCCTATGGGGGGACCCTGGTGAGCATTAATAGAGCGCTTTTTTTCTTGGTTTTCTGGGGCAGGCTCGCTGTGCAGGCCAGGATAGCTGGGAGCTCCATGGGAGATCTGCCTGCCTCAGCCTCCCAAGCGCTGGGCTCAGAGGCCTGTGCTGCTAGTTTATAAATGGGGGCTCTCCCAGGAGGTTCACTTAGCAGGTGTTTGTTGAGTACCTACTTCATGCCGGGCACAGGAGACAGAGTGGGAACCAACGTGAGACCCCGCCTAGCTCCAGAATCTGGCACCTATTATGCACCAGCCCTGTTCTCCCCCATGCTGGGCTCCTCTGATGGGGACGCTGAAGACTGGGGAAGTCGGGGGGCTTCTCTGCTGGGCCCCCCTGGCCTCTGCCAAGTTCCTACTCAGCCTCCAACTGGCCGGGCCACGCCGGGGCGGGCGCAGCTGTAAGCAGAGCTGTAACCAGACCTGGATGGGGTGGGACCCTCAAGCTGGGCTGGCTGGGTTACCCAATCCCCTAGGGATGGGCCACGGGGACCGGCCTCTGCTATGGAACCGGAGACGGGCCCTGTGTCCACCGGGGAAACGGGCTCCCAGCCTGGCAAGGGTCCCTTACAGAGAGGCCCAGAGAGGGAGCGTTGGTGGCCTAAGGTCACACAGCAAGGTCATTTGACACAAAGCAAATGCGTGTGTCCTGGACCCTGTCCTGCTGTCTTGGGTAATTTCTGACAAGACATGAGGACAGAAACGCAGAGTGGCTGGGTGTGGTGGCTCACGACTGTCCGCCCAGCACTCGGGAGGCTGAGGCAGGAGGATCGCTGTGAGTTCGAGGCCAGCCTGGGCTGCACAGTGAGACCCCGTCTCACAGAAAAACAAAAAGTTAAACAAACAACAAAAAAAGCAGAAAGTCAGGAGAGGTCGCTGTGGGAGGCCACCGAGGCCTGCTGTTTGGTGGTCTGGGTCCCCTGCCACCCCCCGGCCTGGGTTCCTGTGGGCCGCTCGGGTTTGCATTCTGTGGTCCCGAGGTGGGTGGCAGCCACAGGACCGTGGGGACACATGGCTGCTCACGCGCAGATCCGGGTTTGAATGGGAGGCTTTTTTTTGTCCTTTTGGGGTTTTGGAGACAAGGTCTCGCTGTGTCATTCAGGCTGGGCTCGCGCTTGCGGGGATCCTCCTGCCTCAGCCTCCCGAGTGCTGGGCACCTGGCAAATCCAGGCTTTTTATCTGATTGCATCATGTGTCCTTCCTGCTTTCTGGGCCTCAGTTTCCCCACTGGAAGGTGGGCCAGCCTGGTCCCCATGTGACCTGAGGTCTGATGACCAGAAAGCCATGCGTGCAGGGTCCGGGTGCCCTCGCTGGGTTGAGCTCGGACTGTTTTGGGCAAACCCAGCGGCCCGGGCTTTATGGACGTGCAGCTCTGGTGAGATTGTGCGGTAGCACAGCTTGGCTGGGCCAGGTCTGCAGTGGGCGGGGTTTGAGCAGCGCCCACAGCCCCTGAGGAGCCCCGGGGGCTGCTCCGGGCCACACTGGGTAGCAAAGGGTCGGAAGGATCAAAGGGCCGTGGGAGTGGGATATGGGCCGGGGTCAGCTAGGACAGAGACTTCCCCTGTCCAGTGGGCGGGGATGTGGGGATCTCCAAAGAGGCTGCTTTTCCGTATCCACAGAGACCCTAGGGAGGGCAGAGGGTTGTGTGGGCCTCTGAGAAGCAAGCACATTGCAGGCGGAGGGCACGGCTGTACAAAGGCCCTGGGGCAGCATGGAGCCCAGAGCCGCAGTGCAGAGGGCAGAAGGGAGGCAGGAGAGGAGAGTCAACCAAAGTCATCTAGACCACTTTCCTGTAGTGGCCTGGCCAGGAAGGACACAGGCCAGGTGGGATGGACCTGAGCCGGTTGGTTCACACAGCCCCATTCCAGGGAAGATCCCACAGGTTTCTGTCTTATTTGTGTTTTGTTGGGGACCTACAAGCTGACCCTAAGATGCACCACTTACTGGGAGCTAAGAAGAACCCAGAATCCTGGGCCTGTGCCAGAGTAAGATGGGAGAAACCCTGAGACTGGGGTACAGGGCTGTCATCCCAGCACCGTGGGAGGCTGAGGCAGGAGGGTGGCCGGCTTCTGGGGGCAAAGAACGATCACTCTCCTGAATGATGGCGCTGAGTGTGAGCAGGGGGGAGCAGCCCCAGGCTGGAGACAGGATCCAGGCTTCCGATGCCCTGAATGGATTCAGAACTTTTCCCTTTCATGGTGTTGTGCTGTGTTTTGTTTTGTTTTGTTTTGTTTTGTTGAATCAGGGTCTCGCTATGCAGTTCAGGCTGACCTTGAACTCACTATGTGCCCCAGGCTGGCCTCGAACTTGCAGTGATCCTCCTGCCTCAGCTTCCCAGGTGCTGGGATGACGCCTGGCTTGGCTGTGTGTTTTGGTCACAAGCTGTACAGTGGACTTCCTTGTGGGACTTGGGGTGACACCTGCCAGTGTCCCCACAGACACAAATGCATGTCCCCAGGGCTGAGGGCAGGAGCCTCCCCGACACAGGAACAAGTGCCCAGATACCCTGTGGGCACCGAATGCCATAAGGTGCACACGACAGCCACGCGACACCCAGCTGGGCTCTGGCGGTGGCTCTGGCGGTGGCCAGGTGCTGGGCAGCCTGGCCTAACAGGTGGTGGGACCATTTCCGGCGCCAGGAAGCTGCTGAGAGAGGCCTCGAATTTCATGGAGAGAAGCAGATGGCTCTTAGGGATGGGGGAGGCTCGGAGGCCTCTGGTTACCCCAGGTCAGTGGGTAAACTGAGGCCTGGTACTTTGTGTCAGCCCCAGAGTAGTTCAGACTCCCCCCAAACATTTGGGGCTCAGTTCTGCCTTATTGTCACAAAAAGCAAACTTTGATTGGTAGTGGGCGAGGTGGTGCGGACCCATAATCCCGGCACTCGGGAGGCTGAGGCAGGAGGATCGCTGCAAGTTCGAGACCAGCCTGGGCTGCAAAGTAAGCTCAAGGCCAGCCTGAACTGCACAGCGAGACCCTGTCTCAAAAAGACAAAAATAAAATAAACCAAAAAGCTAAAATAAAACAAAACAATGCACAAAGTTCATGCAATAAGTTTCCGTCTCAGTTCCATGGCTTCCTGATTTGGGCCAAATAGCTTTGCCCTTTAGTGCCTCGGTTTCTCTGTCTGTGTGAGGGCTGTTAACGGGACCCCCATCTTGGTTAAACTGAGCCCGTTCATTGAGTTAATTTAAGTGCTACAACCTTGCCTGGCACATAGCTAGTGCTGGTTTGCTTTTTTGGTTTTGTCCTTTAGAGACGGGGTCTCACTTTGTAGCCCAGGCTGGCCTTGAACTTGTGGCGATCCTCCTGCCTCAGCCTCCCTCCCAGGTGCTGGGATTGCCAGTGTGTACCACCATGCCCAGCTGCAATGCTAAGTATTTGCTATTTTTTAAAATTATTATTATTTACTGAGCACCTACTGTATGCTGGGCCCTCTGAGGTCTTGGGGACATAATAGCGACCATCTCTGCCCTCTTGGGAATCACAGTCCCGAGGGGCAAACAGACACTTAGATCAAGGTAACAAGAGTGCCAATGGGGGCGCATGGGCTCTGCAGGGGCCGAGGTATATGCCCACCATGTCCACAGCAGCAGGAGTCACAGCAGCCAAGGGACAGAGGCAGCCCACTGAACGGAGCCAGATACCCCCGGGCACTCTGGGAGGCTGAGGCAGGAAGTTCGCAAGTTCAAGCCCAGCTTGGAAAATATAGTGGCTTAGGGTGATGGCACCTCAATATAAAAAGGGCTGAGTGTGCTGCTGAGTGCTGAGGTCCAGAATTCCATCCCAGCACTAGAAAAAACGAAAGAAAGAAGAAGGCCACAGGGCCACAGGGGCAGGCAGCACTGGGAAAGCGCCCGGGCCGGGTAGGAAGGGCCGACGCGGTGTGGTCAGCGGTCAGGCTGCTCCCCTGTGAGGCCCAGGTCGGGCAGGGGCTCCAGGGCCACTGTGACCCCGAGAGGCTGTGGAGCTGGGGTGGGGCCGGGAAGGAAACTCGTAAGGCGGCCGGGCCGGGAGCACAAGGGACCCGGGCATCCGTCCGCTGAGTCACAAATCCTGGAAGCCCCGGGTCAGGCGAGGCGGCCACGATTCCCTCCAGGGCTTCCTGTTTTGTGGCTTGGAAACCTCGGCGCAGCAGCAGCACCGCAGGGGCCCAGGTCCCTGGGTCACCTTTACCTGGAGCCACCAGGGCTGCAGTCTGGGAGATAACCAGCTGCCCAGACGGGAAACTGAGGCCCAGGCCTGCCAGAGACGTCCCTGGACAGCCAGCCACACTGGCCACACTGCGGGGACTCGCAGTAGGAGCTCTGGGGACCAGACGGCACCCCTTCCTGGTAGGGGGCACCCAGAAATGGGGTCTTCGGGTGCGGAAGGCTGGGCTCCGTGGGGTGGATTCCATTCAGGCACCACTGGAAGTTTCCACCAAGGTACCTGGAACAGCATGGGGAAGAGACAGATCCCTTGGAGGTACTGAGGTGCCTGTCACAGAGATGGTCAAGCTGGGACAGAAAGACGGCCCCGGGAAGGACGTCAGAGGTGCCGGGGTTCCCGAGGCTGCCGGACAGCATGAGTTCCTAGCTTTTTTTTTCTCCTAATTCTGAGTCTTTGATTTTATGCATTTGAGGCTTTAAGAATCTTGCATTTCCAATCTAATCATTTTTAAATGATGTGTTTTGAGATTTTTTTTAAAAAAAGATATACGCCTTTGCTCTGCATGTGGTGGTGCATTCCTGTAATCCCAGCATGGTGGGAGGCTGAGGCAGGAGGACTGCAAATTCAAGCCTGAGCAATTTAGCGACTTAGCAAGACCCTGTCCCCAAAATATAAAAGAGAGCTAAGGGTGCAGCACAGGTTGCAGGCCCTGGGTTCATCTCCAGGCCTGGGGGGATGTGTGTGGACTTTTACTCACATGTGGTCACAAAGTTGTTCTGCTAATTAAAGAGGTGCTGGGTAATATACAGACGTGGTGGCATAGGACTGTAATCTTCGTGCTGGGGAGGCTGAGGCAGGAGGGTCACTGTGTTTTGAGGCCAGCCTGGGGGTACTTAGCGAATTCAAGGCCAACCTGAACTACAGGGAGAGACCCTGTTCCCAAAACAAAACAAATAAATCCTGTGTATTATTATTAGTTATTACCATTATTACAGTTCTTTTGAGTATTATCCCAGCCAGGCGGGGCAGGGATGCCGGTCGCCGCGGTGAGGAGCAGGTAGCGGTTAGCGTGCGCCCTCTCGCGGTGGCTTTCGGAAGTGCACGCAGCCGCGCTCACCGCCCCGCCCTCGTCTGCAGCGGTCACCTCCCGCCACCTGGCCCTCGCCATGCTGACCCCGCGAGCGTCCCCTCCCCGCCCGGCCCTGCTGCTCCTTCTGCTGCTCCTGGAGGTCACCCACGGCCTCTTTCCCGAGGAACCGCCGCCTCTCAGCGTGGCCCCCAAGGACTGTGAGTGGCCAGACTCCGGGGGGAGGTCGGGTCAGGGGTGTGGTCCGCTGGTCCCACGGGGAGGGGGCTCCCCACGTCGGGCACGACCTCGGGCCTCCCCTCTCCCTCCCAGCCCTCGGCTCACCCCGACCCCCGCTCCCACCCCAGACCTGAAGTTCTACCCCGTGTTCGTGGGCGGAGGACCTGGGCGCCCGGGCCCTGCACAGGCCGCCGAGGACCTCCACATCCAGCGGGTGCTGCGCGTCAACAGGACGCTCTTCATCGGGGACAGGTACGCGGACTTCGGGGACGGCACGGGGAGCTGGGACCCGGGGCTGTTCCTGGGCTGGGTGCCAGTTTGTCCTCTGGGGTGCTGGGTGCTAAGTTCTCAGGGTGCTGAGAGGCTTGCAGCTGGCTTAGGTGTGTTAATGGGGGGGGGGTGGCAGTTCCCTGAGCGCCTGATGGTCCTGCCAGTCCTGATATGTGATCTGTGAAAGGCGGCACCGGAGAGGGGCCAGTCGAGAGGGCTTCTCTGGGCAGCTGACATTTGGGTTGAGAGCTGAACAACTTTTCAGCCATGAGGAAATCTAGACAAGAATATTCCTTTCCAGGCGGCAGGCAAAGCTAGTGCAAAGGCCCTGGGACAGGACTGAGCCTGACATTTTGCAGGGATAGGGAGCAGTCTGGGTGGCTGGAGCAGAGGGAGCAGGGAAGATGGGGAGGGGACGGGCGGGCCATGCAGGGTCCTGCGGGCTGCAGGACAATTTGGGCTTTGGCCCCTGGGAGGTGGGAGCCATGGAGGGCTGAAGGGAGAGGGAGGAGCAGACTCAGTGTTTACAGCGCCCTCGGGGGGCTGCTGAAGGAAGGACAAGCTGCGGGGACGAGGTGGGAGCGGGATACCAGACCCGGGCCCCGCGCTGGTCCAGGCTGATGGCTAGCGATTGGGCCAGGTGGAGACCGTGGAAGGGGAGAAGCAGATGGGTTCCGGACAGACTGCGGACAGAGACGACAGGGGAGAATAAGGGGGAGCTTGAGAACCCTCACAAGTTGTCTGAGCCCCCCAATTGTGAACCTGCCTTTAACTGAGATAGGGAGCTGGGGGGGCTGCACGTTTCGGGGGGCAGATCAGGCACAGCATGACCCTATCGAGTGAGTCCCCAGGAAATCTCAGACACAGGATGTCCGGGAGCAGCTGAACCCCAAGGATGGAGCTCAGGGAGCCCAGGCCTGGAGATAGGCCTGGGGCATCATCTAGGGGACACAGCATTCAGAGCCCCCTAGGGTGTAGGGGGAGGAGGGCAGAGGTGTGGAGGGGCTTGGAGATGCAGGATGGAAGCCAGGCTGGCGTGGCGCCCCAGGGCTGCATGAGGCCGGGATTCCCAGGAAGCGGGGTGACCCAGGGTTTGAGAGGAGGAGGAGGGAGACGCGTCCCGGATGTAATGCGGAGAGGTCAGCGATGACCTTGACCGTTGCCGCTGCACGGAGGGGAGGAGGGGTAAGAGCAGGCGAGATTCTGGGGCGCTGGGGCCCCTGGTGTGAAGACGGGGATGGTCCAGCGTGTCCAGCGTGCGGTGGCGAGTCAGGGCCCCGGGGTGCGGGTGGGCAGTTTGGGGACCTGAGCCTGATGCATAGTGGGAGGGAGGGATCCTCGGCGTCTCACTGGGCCCTCCCGCAGGGATAATCTGTACCGAGTGGAGCTGGAGCCCCCCACGGCCACGGAGCTGCGGTACCAGCGGGTGAGGAAGGCGCCTAGGTCGGAGGGGAGGGGTAGTAGGTGGGGCTCCCACCAGGGGACGCTGGGGAGCTGGGTGGAATTGGCCCGGCCCAGCAAGAGTGGGGGGTCGCAGAGCTACTGGGGACTCAGCTGCGCTCACCAGCTCTTTCCGCCTGTAGAAGCTGACCTGGCGCTCCAACCCCAGCGACATAGACGTGTGTCGCATGAAGGGCAAACAGGAGGTGCGTGGACCCTGGCCCCGCCCCTAGACCCGCCCCAACTCGTCCCAGCCTCGCCCACACGGAATCCTCCTACTTCCCCCCAGGCTAGGCTAGGACCTTAGTGTTCCCATGGTTACGCAGATTCCCAACCACGCCCCGCGATGATTTCAGTCGAGGCTACTCCCACGACCCTGAAGTCACATTGCCATTACCAAATTATTTCCTTGTCTTGTCCCCTCTTTTGGTCACAGAAGTGTCCCCAGCCTGTCCCAGTTCAACCTCGGCAGTGGCCAAGCCCTCACCATGGTCCCCATTGCTGGCCTCACTCATCTCCCTGGGCTCTCTGATCTCTGTGGGGCCTTTTACCCTGGGTCGCTGGCCACACCCCTACCACGCCCACCGAGGGGTCACGCCCACACCCGACCACACCCACAAACTGGGTCATGCCCACAATCAGGATCACGCCCCTCCCCAGGACCACGCCCATATCCATGGCCACGCCCACACTCCAGACCACGCCCGTAGCCAGGGCCACGCCCACAGTGCCTTCCCCTCCCCCCGTGTGCCCCAGGGTGAGTGTCGGAACTTCGTGAAGGTCCTGCTGCTCCGCGATGAGTCCACGCTGTTCGTGTGCGGTTCCAACGCCTTCAACCCGGTGTGCGCCAACTACAGCGTGAGTCTCTGCCCCCACCCAGGTCTTGCTCCGCGTCAGCCTGGGCTCCACCCTCCTCCTGCAGGAAGCCTTCTGGGAGGTGCCCTTCACCCCGGCTCCCCAAGGGCCAGGGGTGCCCACAGAAGGCCTGGGCGGGGGTCAGGACCCTGCAGCCTGTTAACCGCTAAGCCAATCTAGGAGACCTGGCGACCCATCAGGACATGAGGTTCAGAGAGGTTAAGCCACTGGCCAGGGTCACACAGCCTTGGGGGTGAGGCCAGTCTTCCTCCTGGAGAGGAGGGCTGGGGAAGCCAGGGACGCCAGATCAGTCACTCGGGCCGTCCTCCCTGCAGATGGACACACTGCAGCCTGTCGGGGACAACATTAGTGGCATGGCTCGCTGCCCATATGACCCCAAACATGCCAACGTCGCCCTTTTCTCCGGTGAGTGTCCGACTTCCGGGTCACCCGGAGCCCTGAGCGCGTTCTGGAGCTTTCCGTGCTGAGGTCACTTAGCAGGTGGCTGGGGGACCCACTGTGTCCCCAGAAATGGGCAGAGTCCCAGTTCTGGTATGAGACTCTGCCAGGGCCTGGGTTCCAATGGGACCTAAGCTTGGGTGGTCTGGGATTCAGATGATTTCGGGGTTCAGCCTGGAGATGGGGTCCCCGACTTCTGACCCACCCAGCTCTGGACCCTAAAATCTAACCTCTCGCCTGTCTCCCTCACCCCTCCCGGTACCCAGATGGGATGCTCTTCACAGCCACCGTGACGGACTTCCTGGCCATCGACGCCGTCATTTACCGCAGCCTTGGGGACCGTCCCACCCTGCGCACTGTAAAGCATGACTCCAAGTGGTTCAAAGGTGGGACCTGGAGGACAGGGAAAGAACAGTCATTAAGATGAGATGTATAGCCTGTAACCCCAGCACTTGGGAGGCTGAGGCAGGAGGATCTTTGCAAGTTCGAGACCAGCCTGGGCTACAAAGTGAGCTCAAGGCCAGCCTGAACCACAAAGCGAGACCCATCTCAAAACGACAAAAAATAAAAATAAAAAAAGTTGAGATGTGTATATGTACCAATTCCCAAGGAGAATCTAAATATTATGTTTCCCAAACATCTAAATAGACTAAAAAGCAACGGTGAGGCCTAGAAGCCCATCGAGCCTAGATTTAACAGAGCTGACATTCCTCAAACCCCCCTACCAGAGTAAGAGGCCCGGGAAACCGAGGTTGGGACTCTATCTCCTCCCATCTTTGTTGGCTGGTTTCTGTTGGCGGTGCTGGGGATGGAAGCCAGGGCGAGTCTCACGAGTGCTAGGCGAGTGCTCCCCACTCAACCTCACCCCCAGCTCCTCCTGGTCTTCCAGAGGATAAACCGAGTGGAAAGATTTGGGTCTAAAGTAGAACCTGCTGGAAGTGGGTGGCTGGGAGCCCAAAATGGAAGAACAGGACGAGCTCGGCAGGAGCTGAGCTTTCCGGCACATGAGGGAGGACAGGGACAAAAAAAAAAATAGATCTGCCATTTGGTGGGGAGTTGGACACAGTGCCTCTGGGCTTCCGGACTCCTTTTCTCCTCAAAAACAAAACAACAACCTGTCATCCCTGCGCTTGGGAGGCTGAGGCAGGAGGGTGGCTGCGAGTTCGAGACCAGTCTGGGTTACACGGTGACTCAAGACCAGCATGAACTACATAGAGATCCTGTCTCAAACAGACAAAAGTAACAACCAAAACCTTTGAGCCCAGTTCACCTTCCCAGATGGCCACCCTGTCCCCTGCAGAGCCCTACTTTGTCCACGCCCTGCAGTGGCGCAGCCACGTCTATTTCTTCTTCCGGGAGATCGCGATGGAGTTTAACTACCTGGAGAAGGTGAGGCTGCGCTTCCAGAGGCCTGTGTGGTGGCTCTGGGCCCACCAGGCGCCTGCATGTCCCTCGGCCCTGGGCCCCAGGTCCTGGCCTCCCCCGCACCCCTCCCGCTAGACCCTACATGAAGACATACGTAGGACAGTAGCCCCAAGGTCATAGCCCTGGGCTGTTGCTAACGGGCCACTCACTCTGCCACTCTGCCTTCATCCCTCGTCCACCCAGGCCTGCCTCCCGCCTGCTGACCTGTCCACCCTGTAGCCCACAGTTCCACTGCTACCTTATCTGCCTCCCCGCCTGCCCACCTGCTGACTCTGCCATCCTGTGTCCATCTGTGCATCCATTCATCCACCCACCCATCCATCCACCCACCCATCCACCCACCCATCCATCCATCCACCCACCCATC